>JABXWE010011189.1:0-20023 GCA_014611495.1 Limonius californicus | reverse complement strand
TAATTTCAAGGTTATAGAATTTTTCACTGCCAGCAAACGTTTATTGTTCGAAATCTAATTTTATTTAAATATATAAGAATGGAATGACTAAAATTAAGGCATTTATTTCTCTACAAATATATATTGTTGTTGGAAGCACCTTGTATAATAGAAGAATCGTAGAAATAACCATAAAATATCTAATTTCAAAGTCACTTAAAAATTCTATATTGTTTTTAGAAATATAAGTTGTAAAGACAATAATAAGTTTACGAAACTGAGACGCTTCGGAACAACCTTGATAATTTATAAATCTTAGGAATGACTTTCAGTCTTTAGTTTCAAGGTCCAAAGAATTTTGATTCTGGGAAGATTACGAGTTATATTATTATAAACCAGATCTGTAGCAATAAGAACTTCAAACATTTTGAAAAAAGGTTGAAAATAGGTTTCAAGCTCGTAGAATATCTTAGAATCAAGAACTGTTTGTAATTCCCTATTAATAGCAGGATCTACACAAAAATATAACATTTATTACTTTTAGAATTTATATTTACAATTTACGAGGCCGCAATATCCTTTTTCATCAAAAAACATGCTTTTGATATTCTTAGACACACGATTTGTACAAACAGGAAGTATGTGCATATTGAAACACGTCGCGAGTATTCAGTTATGACAAATATACTGCATATGATGTTTTTGAAATTTAATTATGTATTAGAATTTTTTTCATAATAAAATATGTACCGATAAGACACGCAGTATTGCATGATCTTAAGATTAGGTCATCGAGTATTTTGTAATCAGAAAAGTATGAACCTATTATTATTATAAACAAGATTTATATTATACTAAAACAGAATTCATAAACTTTATAAACTGTTATAATCACCAATTGTCGATTTTGAAGAGGCACAATGGTTTGTGATAACAAACGTTAGGATTTATTGTTATGTAGGTGTCTAAATTTAATTTGGGTACAGTTTGACTGTGTATATTTTGGCGATTCAAATATAAAATGTAAGCTGTTGGTTTAACGTGTAACGAATGTGAATAAAATCTACGTGAGAATTTGGGGACGCATCTTGACCTCAAGAGGATGAAGAAATACAGGGCATAGGGTTTCGAGTAAGAGGGCCGATCGAAGAAACGCATGCGTGGGAACGGGAAGATGGGTCTTGCAGCTTGTCAGTGGCGGCTCGCCAAGTGAAGTAGGTGGAGTGCCTCTTCACCTAAAATGTGCATTGAACTGCGAATATTTATTTAAATTACATAACAAATTATTTATCGGCATTACACTTATTAAGAGTCGTTTATTTATGGCATACATATACATACTCAAAACATCGGAAACATAGGGTATATTAGTCATAGAATACTTATGACTACGCTAACATTTAACAATAATGCTCTACACCTGATCTCCATCTAAGCGCCAGATGCAAGTAAACCGAAAGAGGAAACAAACGAATTCTATAACACGTTACAAGATGTACTGGAAGAGATACCACCGCATGACAAAGTAATTCTACTCGGCGATATGAACGCAAGAATAGGTAACTACACTGTGAATGGGATTAAGCAAAGGTTTAATGAAGAAACCATTAATGAAAATGGAGAAGCACTCGTGGAATTTTGCGCCCACAATGCACTAAGAGTCAATAATACATTTTTCCCCCACAAAGAACAATATAAATTTACGTGGGAAGATACGAGAGGACAGAAATCTACGATAGATTACATAACCACCAACCGCGCAATACACCCATCACAAGTCAAAGACGTCCGAGCCCTAACGTCGCCGAATATAGGATCAGACCATAAACTCGTACTAGGAAAAATAAGTATGGTGCTAAACCTCAAGAAAAAACAGCCACCACAATATACAGATAAGCTAAAGATAGAACTAACAGAAGACGACACCATACGGCGATTGTATGAACAAAGGTTAAAACAAAAGATATCCAACAACCCCATAACGGAAGAAGATGACGTACAAGAAAGCTGGAAAAAAAACTAGACAAAACATATTAGGAGCGGCAACAGAAGCACTGGAATTAAGAAAAGTGAATATCAATGCAAAACGCAATATAAAACCATGGTTCATAGAGGAAGTAAAAAGCCCTAGCACTGGAAAAAAGGAAAGCGTACCTTCGATGTAGGAGTAATAAGAAACCAGAGAAACCTAGAGAATATGTCGAAATTAGAAATAGAGTGAATGTAGAAATAAAAGCACTAAAAAGGGAATATTGGACGCAATTCACCAAAGACACGGAACACGGCTTGTACGGATCTCAGAGAAAGATATGGAAAATGTTAAAAGCTGGAAAGAAACTAATAAATGAATACGTAGCTATAAACTTAGTGGGAACAGAGCAATGGGTGACCTATATGGAACAATTATATAACAATGATGATCACCACCATACAACCAATTAACAGACGAAGATAATCTTAATGAAACCATTATAACACAAGAAAAAATAGAAGCAACTGCTAAAAAGCTAAAAAACAGAAAGGCTTCCGGAGTTGATAACTTACCAAATGAATTAATTAAATAGGGTGGAGAAGATCTGATTAAAGAAATCGCCCGACTCTATCAGAAGATCTTAGAGACATCTACCATACCAAAAGAATGGAGAACTAGCATCACCATACCCATTCTGAAAAAGGGAGATAAGAAAGATCCCTCAAACTACCAAACGATAACTCTACTGTGTACACTCTTAAAATTACTGACAAGAGTAATATCAAATGAAATATTGGAGAGATATGAAATCAGTGAAGAACAACAGGGGTTCAGAAACAACCGGTCTACCGTAGATGCCATATTTATATTAAGACAAATAACGGAGAAATTCCTGGAATTCTGTACACCAGCGTATATGTGCTTCATTGACTTAACGAAAGCTTTCGACCGCGTGAGATTACAATGCGTTATAAATATTGTAAGAGAAAAAGAAGTCCCTAACAACTTAATACAACTTATAAAGGATATAAACACCAACATTATCACGAAGGTAAAAACCAATAATGAACTGAGCGAAGAAGTACCCCTTACATTAGGGATCCGACAAGGAGATAGTCTCAGTCCATTACTCTTCAATTTAATAAGGACAAAATTATTAAAAGGGTAAAGACAACAGGGAGCGGATATAAAATGGGACGAGAAGAAGCTACGCCGACGACGCCGTTATAATAGCAGAGAGTGAAGACAATCTACAACGAATGCTGCAAACATTCAAAACTGCAGTAGATGATTATAACATGAAGATCTCCATTGAAAAAACCAAGTGTCTTATCACATCAAGAGAATCGATACGTTGCAAGCTAGCTGTTGAAGATAAAAACATAGAGCAAGTGATGTCCTTCACATATCTCGGCATAGATATATCAAGTTTCAATAACATGCGAAGAGAAGTGCTTCAACAAACAACCAGAGCAGCACAAATCGCCGGGTGTTTAAGAGACGTAGTATGGAAGAATCAACACATAAATATAGAGAGCAAGGTCCGAATCTATAAAAGCTGTGTAAGACCTATTATGACGTATGCCATAGAAACTAGAGCAGACACTAATCAAACAAAAAGCCTGCTACGTACGTTGGAAATGAGAACACTTAGATTGATAACGGAAAAAACGCTAAGGGACAGAATTAGGAAATAAGGGAAACATGCAATACGGAAGATATAGTGAAATGGTCACGAAAAAGAAGGAGACAGTGGAACGAACATGTGGGAAGAATGGAGAGAAACCGACTAGCACGTATAGCCAGGGATGAGAAACCGAGGGGGAGGAGGCGACCTGGAAGGCCCCCGAAAAGATGGAAAGATAGCTGGCAGTCGACGTCCCAAGAATAAGCAGTGAATAACAGGCCACCGGCCTAATATAAGTATAAGAAGAGGAGATATACATACTCGTAGATACAATACGCTTAGTGAAAACAAACACATTACGTTTTTCCCCTTTTATTTAAAATTTAAATTTTAAATGCTGTCTCTCGATCGTGAACACAGTGACCATAATAAATCATACCTACAACACTCGTGCAATTGTAATGAAGAGTCACCCTCAAACGTATTCTCTGCAGTTATACCTACGTTACCGTGGTAACGCCTACGTCAATATCTACAATTGGTTCACGGTAAATTGCGCAAGTGAAGAGCTCAGTCGCAATCAGCCGCTGAACTTCATGTTCGGGTTTGTCCGTCGGTTTTTAAACGATTGCAACGATTTTGAATTCACATTTTTAGCTGTAGTATTTAATGATATTTGCTCTCTCACTGACATATTATTTGATGTTCTCCAAAAGAAATCATTGGATATTAATTTTGGTGGTACAAAAATAAATAAAGGTATTAAACTTTTAAAGAAGAAAAGGCCCGATGATTTCTTTGATACATTCTTCGAAAAGACTAAGGAAATAGAGATAACACAAATCGATATTGCTAAGCGCCCTAAGCGGGAATACGCTAGCCTTACCAATAATGACAGAAGAAAATATAGTATTTCGTTTTATGAAGTACTGGATCACATTATAATGGAAATGGAAGAATGGTTTCAAGACTGCGATAAGTTACAATTCATGTCTTTGGCTGATACTACGAAATCGGAAATTCGAACAATATGATTCGTGTTTTCCGTCTGAAGCATTTGATAGTTTAGGTCAATTTTATGGAAAAATATTCACAAAAAGCCAGAGCCTTAAAAATGAATTAAATCTTCTTTATGCCGATGAAAGTTGTCGCAATTTACAGATCCAAGAATTACTAAAAAATCTCAATGAGAACTAAGAAGTCTACAAATTGTTTTGCCTCATGTTAATTATTCCGTCGACAAGTGCTTCAGTGGAAAGAAGTTTTTCTTGCCTTAAACGAATAAAAACATATTTACGAAATGCAGTATCTCAAGATAAGCTTTCTTCTTTGGCAAATATTTCAATTCAAAAATAACTCTTATTGGAATTAATAAAAAATCAACCATTTTACTATGACATAATAAATATTTTTTTGCATTAAAGGACAGAAGGATAGACTTGGTATACAAAAACTATGTAAGTTGACATTCAATTATATTTTTTTTATTTGTTCTTATTAGGATTGTTATAATAGCACTTCACATATTTTTTATTTGCGAGCCGTCACTGCATCTTGTGGGTGTAACATACTTGTGTTTGTGCACGTAAAAGTGAATATATTGTGAATTCCAGCTTGAGAGTACAGTACGGGCTCTTATGGAATACAGTATTGCCATATTTTACCAGAAAGTTATTGACAACTAAACGTGCAGCTGTCTATTAAAATACTTCCTTCTTCTGTATTGCACACAGCTTATCTGCTAATACCTTACCCGTGCTGTACTTTCAACCTGGAATTCACTAAAGTGCAACGAGTAATAAATGTTGAGGATGTTATTCTGGTATGTAGGTACAGTAATATAAAGTGTGAGATGATCAGAATTGCCGGTATTATACGAGTGTGCTTGTGATTGAGAAGTCTCAGAATTTGGCCAGGTGATAGTTAATAGTTTTACAAGAGATAGGTGGATGGCTCTCTTCCCTATTGGCCTTTTAGGGGACACAGACTTGATTACTGGGGCCCTAGGTTCCAAAAACTCCTGACACTTATGTACGTTCTAGGCAATGGTTAAATGGTATTAAAATAGAAATAATTATCTAATGGACAATGATATGGAAGATAACAATCACCAAAGCAGACCAATCGAAAGGTTAGTCATTTGATCCAAGTATTATCAACAAACAGTCTGTTCAAATGACTTAAGTGGGTGGGCTCCGCGGTGAGTTATACTACAGGACTTAATAGCAGCAACAGATTGGTGAGTCCTTTCTTTATTTCATGTTCCCATATGTGGCTTCACTTAACTGCGACCATTGCATATCATTAGCGCATGCGCTGCTCCATTCCAACACTCCACCCATAGGATAAATACACGAAGGAAATGCGAAATTTGGTTCTGCAAAACAATCTTGTTTATTAATTACAAAATTTGTTATAACAAAATGTTTATGAATCAATAAAATCTTCGTTGGAAAATCTCATTTGAAGATAGCAGTATATTTTGTCATTAGAGAAATACGTTTGATGTTCATAAAAGCAATACTTGTATTGTAGGAGTTCATGGCCGTCACATTATTAGTTTCAAGGCCACAGAATGTTCAGTTGTCAAGAATATTGTATCTCATGGTTTTAGAAACACAATTTATTCATTTACTTGTTATAAATTAAGTATTAATATTATTGTTAAAGCAAAATATATATGAATTAGTAATTCAAAATAATATTCACAATCACAACAGGTTCTATTTATATTTTTTGTGCTTTTACGTATTTCAAAATATGAAATGTCATTTTCAAACGAATTCATTAAAAGAGTATTTGTTAAAGTCTGTTTATGAATTTGAAAGGCTTCAAGTATATCCAATTTACGTTTTTCGTCGTCGAAGTGTAAACATATTATTTGATGTGAACGCATGGTAGGAGCTATGCTAATGGGAGAATCTATGGCAGTGTTGTCACAATTCTCAAACTCTTAACAATAGTATGTCCAATCGAATTAAATGAAGTGTGGTTCAGTATTCAGACGTTGCCAACTTCTACTGGCAAATATCAAGTCCTGGCAGCCTGGCCTAGAAGAATGCTTTTTGAAGGCATTTTAAACCTCTGCATGAAAAGGTTTCAATTTTTGCTTGAAGTCTGAAACCAAATATAGGTGTTAGTATTTATATAACCACGTGTTCTTTGTAGTGGATATCAAAACTTCTAATTGTTTAGCCTGTATATACAGAATTACACTGTGAACAGTTTAATTTGTAAACACCTGATTTTAACAAATCATTCCTGCTATCTTTTGCGTTGCAAAATATTTTTGAATGTTAGGCAGTGGTTTTTGCCTACTGTGAATATTACTTAAAAGTACGCTCAACAAATAAACATTTTCAGAAGTATATGTAGCTTCTGTGTGTGAAGATTAAACAGGTTTGAGCGAGAGGCCGGGCAGGCAAGTGTTTCTTGGAATGTGAGGGAAGAACCGGGGCAGCAGGGTGTTAAGAAGGGCCAGGATGGCACTCTACCTATGACAGCGTTATTGGCAGCTAAGCGTTAGTTTTGTATATTTGGAGTCAAAACTGATTAATAGCGTTTACGAACCTACTAACTGATTGCAATGCGATTATCGTCTAAGCTGAGGCAAGATGCGATATTAGTGTTACCGTTTATGCGTTTATTACGGTGGCGAAGTTATGTCCCATGAAGAGTTATATGTGTTTATCCGAATGGTTGCGTATTATTTACTATATGTGGTTTACAAGCGTTGGGCTCTATTATTGTAACCGTAGCGTAGTGATTATAATTAGCTGTATTAGTGGATAATGTGTGTGGGAAGTTTAATCATTATTTATCTAGCAATCATTCGGGAGGTAGTCAGCTGGCAGAGGTGGTCTCGTAGAAGCGCGTACGTCGAATTATTATTACTATTATTATTATTATTATGAATGTTAATCAATCCTAGGATGTCATGGGCTGACTTTTACGTGGGGGATTACCTAACCTATAATTTTATTCTCCCATCGCGTGAGGGCACTGAGGGAGACGTTCCCCCGCGACTAATGTGAATAACAGAGTATGTAACCGGACATAGTCCAGTTGCCTGTTTCCCTCTCGCGAATTGGTGCACCAGAAGATAAGTAATTAATGTATGATTACGAATGGCGGCGGCCACAGCAGCTTACCGGCAGATGAGCCTTTGTATCCTATTCGAATTCCAATCCAGAAGCATCCACTGTTTGTTTACCCAGGAACCATAAATGAAATGCAGAAGCGCTGCAACCTTAGATCTTATAATTAATTATAATTAAGTTTTTTCGTAAAATTCTTATCTAAAGATAATGGAGTTTTAATTAACAAAAATGTTACGTCTTATATTGTGACAAAGATTTGCAGTGAAAAGAATTTTATTAACCTTTAGAAATCCGGGTTTCAGTGTGATAGCATTCGAAATGACCGAAAACTTTTCAAGTTGAAGATTCTTGAATGTGTTCTAAGCAGAACAGTTACGTTTTTATTTTGTTTTCAGAACAGTGTTATGAATAAGGACTTCATAAACCTTTAAAAACTTCCTATGAAACTATCAGTAATTTTTTTATCAGAAAAAATATGTGTAGATGATTTTTGCTACTACGAAATTTGTAAAGATAATGGATCCTGAAATATCAATCAGGCACTCATATGCCAATGCGAATGCATTGGAACTTGCGGTGACGTTTGCCCTGACGTTCTCAAAACTGCATATTTCTTTCTTAAGCAAACAATGGTACACTTTACGATGACCTTCATTTTTATTATTCAAAGTCATCAATTGTCAAGATTATTCGTGCAATAGAGGCTTTTTTAAACCAGTTTGAATGCTTATAATATTTTGTTAAATGACGTTTTAATAAGTTCAGTGACTTTTAAATTTGTAATTCACAGTATTTCGTTGGAAGACTTGATTATGCCAAAGTAACGTCAGTTCAGCATTGATAAACGTGGAACTATTACGCCAATCATCACAAATTGCCGGCTTATTATACATTTTGATACCATACGATACGGTTATTCATGGAATTGCCCTTTTTATTATTACGCGTATCTACACCACAACCGGAAGATAATACTTAAATAGAAAAACAGGAAGCAAACGCAAAGAAGCCTGCGGACAATAGAACGAATCAACGTAGCGGGTTTTCCCGAACAAGAACTTTTCCTCAAAAAGCTTGATTAGATCAACAGTTTTCCAATAGAATTACAATTAAGTTTCAGTTTTATTTTTCTTGCAGACTTTTCTGGTTTGCTAACCATCCAGACTTGCGTTCGCCGGAGCATTTGGTAAATTGGTATGATTGAAAGATATTTATTTATAGAGATTTTTTAAAGATTAGAATCACCCCTGCCACTGTTTAAATTGTAGTTTTGATTTGGCGTTCTAGGTAGTAGTCGAAGGCCGGATTTATACGAATAAAAAATCCGAAATTATAAGGAATATACAGTGTGTCCCACTTAAGAACTTACCACCCTCGTAAAATTTGCATTTTTCACCCGATTTTCGTAAACTTTTTTTTATTGGATAGATCTCTGAAAAATGCTTTAAACGCATGTGTCACTTGTTTTGACGACTAAACTCGTGGCCAACTGTGATCCCTTTTTGGGGTCGAAATTTAGAGAAGTACTATTAGGGATTTTTTCAGTGCAAAAATAACCACGGATTCTTATTCGGGACGACTTAAAACCCTACTATACGCATTTTTATCGCTCATATATACAGGGTGTCCCAGCTGGGACATTTTTTAATTTTTTGATAAAAAGAAAAGTGACGCGAATTAAACACATGAAGTGGATATTCTAATAATACCGAATGCTTCCCAAGAAACCACTAAATTTACCACAGGGTAGTCCAACAAAAACGTACGCCCATAATTAACAAAATATTTAATTTTTAATGTAAAATTAGCTGTACGCACTGATAAGTGAATAATCTTTTAAATTCATTCATTCTTTATTTTGAACCGGAAAACATGCAAGTAATAAAAGTCGAAAAAGGTAGAATAACCAACGGCAAGTGTTAATTTCTGCTTTACGAAGGCCTGGACTTAATCGTTCAGAATTCAATAAAGACATTTGTAAGGCTTTCATTTGCGCTGATATTCCGTTGTCTAAATTAACGAATGAAGTTTTTTGCAATTTTTTGGTAAAGTACACGAAACAGAATATTCCAGACGAATCGACATTAAGAAAAAATTATGTTTCCGAGTTATATGCAGCAACATTACACAAACTAAGAGAAAAAGTAAAGGATCACAGTAGTTGGGTGTGTTTGGATGAAACAACCGATGCAGAACATAGATGCGTAGCAAATTTTGTGTTTGGTGTATTAGGGGTTAACGAAGAAAGGATAAATCATATCTGCTGACTTTAAAAGTCTCGGACGAAGTGAATCATTCAACAATTGCTGCTTTTTTCAACAACTCTCTAAGCTTATTGTGGCCGTCTGGAATTTTATATGAAAAAGTGCGAGTGGTTTGTAGCGATGCTGCACCATATATGTGCAAAGCATTGCGAGGACTGCAGATTTTGTATCCAAACATGATGCATGTGACCTGTTTAGCACATCGTCGGGCGCAGAAGTTTCGGGAAGTTGCGGGGCACGTTCCACTTGCACCCGCGCTAATCATTACAAGATGGGGGTTTGGATTGTCGCTGCTGTGACGCTGAAAATTTTGAAATTGTGAAGAAAGTTGCTAACAAATTCGACTCTAAAGAAGCTTAGGGCATTGAGAAGCACAGGGTATTCTGAGAAAAAAAGGTGTTCGAGAAGATTTGATTTTTTTTGAGCTAATTTGGCTTGCATTTCAACTGCAATCTCTAAACCAGAAGCGAAGGGATTACCTTTACAAGACAATATTGAAATAGTAGAAGATATGGTTAAGGGTTTAACTAAACTCAAGAATTTCATTAATAAATTAACCGAAGTGCTGTCAAAAGATACGGAGTATCAACAACTGAAGAATATAAGCGGGGTGTTGCCAAATGAAACAGTCCTTGATGCAAGAAATGAACATTCAAATATTATTGACATTGTAAACTATGAATATGTACCAATAGTGTCGTGTGATGTCGAGAGAGTCTTTTCACAGTACAAAAATATTCTCGTTGACAACAGGCGCAAATTTACATTCGAAAATGTATTGCACCACGTTGTTGTTAAGTAAATTATGATTTGTTTTTATAATTTAATTAATTACTGTTACATACTTTACAGTATTTTTTACAGTAATGTAGTTAAGCTAAGTTAGAAGCTAAGAAACACCTGTATGCTTTCTCTATGCTCTCTTTATGCCAATCATTCATCGTGATCACCTTATACACTGTTCCAAGAAATTAACGCACCAATTATTAATGTTGCGATAAACGAAAAGTAGTGTGCTATCTACTTCAACCAAATGAATGGAATGAATGTCTGATACAAACCTGATAGACACATGTTACTCTTGGTCTGTTTCACATCTTTGACTTTGTTAAAAAAATTAATCAATTTTACATGCACATTTACTTGCAGTTTCGTTTTACTTTAAAACGTATCAAATCGTGTAGAGGTCATCAAACAATTATTGTTTGTACGATCAGTCTTATTTAAAATGCAACGTATCTGAAGAAATTTAAGTCGTGATGAGTGTGTCACAGCCCTTACATTGTCCGAAGAAGGGTATTCTTTCCGTCCTATCGCTGACAGGCTTGGGGTGAACCACACAACCATTTCTAGGATCATCCAGCGTTTCAGAGAAACTAACGAACGTGACAAGCGACCAGGGCAAAGGCGACCACGTGCTATTACCGCTGTAGAAGATCGTTTTCTTCAAATGCCTGCACTAAGGGAGCGCTTTATCACCACAAGAGCCCTCCAAAGACAACTTTCAGCAGTACAGACTGTGCAGGTTAGCATCGAAACCGTTCGTCAAACGTCTTCTGGAAGGAAATCTGCGAGCCAGATTACCAGCTACTGGCCCACAGTTGACTGCAGACCACCGCAGACACAGATTGATTGAATTGGGAAAATGAAGATTGGAGACGAATTTTGTTCACAGACAAGTCCAGATTTAGTTTGGAGAGTTGTGATAGGCGCATTCGAGTTTTTAGACGTCCAAATGAACGATATGCTCAATGCGATTTTGCCCCTACGACTGCATTTGGTGGTTCAATAATGATATGGGGAGGCGCATCTTTCACGGCACGCACAGACCTACACATCTTCCCCAACGGCACTTTCAACAGTCAGAGGTACATTACGGCTATCTTAGAACAGTATGCTGTGCCGTATGCCCCATACATCGGAGAGAACTTCCAATTAATGCGCGACAACGCTCGGCCCCACACTGCCAGAATTGTGTAAGAATACCTAGACGAATACCAACGTCGCGACGTTGGTATTCCTGTTATGCAATGGCCAGCCAGAAGTCCCGACTTGAATCCGATTGAGCACCTCTGGGATATTCTCGGAAGCCAACTACGATCCCTTCAACCACTCCCTGCAACTCTTAACGACCTAGGGAATTCATTAGTGGAAATGTGGGATAATCTTGAACAAGAGTAGTTAAGTGTGTTAACTTCAAGCATAGACCATGGTTGTCAAGCGGCCATAACAAGTCGAGGCGGAAACACAGCCTACTAAACTTGTAAACTTACAATTTTTCACTTTTCGAATTTTGAGTTTTTTAATTTTTGCGTTGATTGTTGTTAAATTGCGTTGATTGTTGTTAATTTGAATAAAATATGGTTTACTTAATTTTAAGCTTTATCTATGATTAAACGTACTTCACTACATGCAATACTTTAAACAATATTTCGATTGTTAGTTGTGGCACGTAAATTTCTTGGAGCACTGGCACACTTTTAGTGGTAATTTCATCGAAATTCATGAATCATGCAATGACAACGACAGTTTAGTAGATAATGGCGCTGATAGTGGATCATGTAAATCCATACAAATTCAGGATTTAGTAATCAGCTATATTATTAAAATATTTTGCACAACAGGAAGCTTTCAAGATGATGATTGTTATCATTGGTCGCTTGTTGTTTTGGAGGCAGTACACGTGAAGCGAATATATTGTCGTAGGCTAGCATAATACTCTAGATAAAATGGAATACGTAGAATTTCTGATAAGGCAATTGCAGTGGGAAGTCGATACGACAAAAAAATCTTAAATTGAGTTATCAAACTGCGAATGATGAAACCTTCCAGTTACTAGGTCGCAATCTATCACAATCGATTGCGAGTTCTAATTTAAGCCCTACAATAGATTTAGCACCGTATTTTGCGTTTGTTGGCACATAACTAGTTGTGAAGTGCTAAATATAGATTTCAGCAAGTATGGAAAATGTGTATCGTTAAGCAAAGGGTTGAAAATTGTAGCGTCTCCTTGTAAGCTGTTGCAGAATTCAATATAACTGTAATTTGTTTAAAATGTACGGCCATTTACAACCCACCAATGTCCAAATGCTTGGCCAACGGTATCACTAAACGTACGTACATAATCGAACTTCTATCACAATAATTGTAGTGTAAAATTAACAGTCGCTGATGATGATGATATAGCAAAACTTCTCCGAGAGACCTTGCCGAAAATTTTAAGCTTACGTAAACATGATCTATCAAGAGATCCAAAAAAAGTTGATCGTCAGCGGGCTGTGGAATGAAAAGTCACGTCTTTACTAGACTAAAGGAATGTTTATGATGTCAGATAAATTAGTTATCTTTTTTTTTGATACGAATCTGACAGATTGTTAAAATGATTTTTAATACATTTCAAACAGCATTCATTATTGAATCTTACTTTCGGAACGGCAGGTTGGCGGAGAATGGACCTATTCGATTCCTTCTTGTTTTGTGGAATTCCGAGAGATGTATCCCAATGAAATTATTACATACCGAAAATTTTATGATTTGGTTAAGAATTTAGTCAGCAATTATCGAGAAACTGGAAGTGTTGGAAGGAAAGAAGGGTCTGGTAGGTCAAAGAAGATAGTACCTGCTTTAATTGAAACTGTAAGACAACGAATTGACGAGGCTCCAAAATCACCAATTAGACATTTATGACAGCAAATTGATGATTTAAGTGACGGTACATGCCACAGAATATTGAGACAAGCTTTGCATCTGCATCCATACCGATTTATTTCCGTTCAGAAGCGTTTAGAACAGGATTATCCAAAAAGAGTTCGGTTTTTTCATTGGTTTTTGGATAATCTCAATGATGAGCAGTTAAATTTAGCCATTTTTACCGACGAAGCCTGGTTTTACCTTAATGGGTATGTTAATTCACAGAATACGTGGATTTGGAGTAGCGAGAATCCCCACGTTACAATTAAAGCTCCCCTTCATCCACAGAAAATAGGAGTCGTTGTAGGTTAGTTGGGCCAATATTTTTCGAAGGCACGCTAACTGCAGCAAGGTACAGGAACGGATTATTGCAACCTTTCTTGAACTTCACAATGATGAGCTACGCGATGGTTTTCTGCAACAGGATGGCGCAACAGCTCAAGCAACTGCAGATACAATTAATTTTGTACGCGAATATTTTGATGACCGAATCAATAGTAGGAATACTGCAACATCCTGGCCCCCTCGCTCTTGTGATATTACTGTTTTGGACTTTTACTATGGCCCTATTTGAAAAACACCATTTTTAAAACTCCAGTTAATGATTTAAACGAACTGAAACTTAAAATTGAAGAAAACTGTCAAGAAATTAACAACAAGAAGACGAGTTGAGAAATGTTTGGAGGAAGAAGGCAGACATTTTCAACATTTGTTGTGATCATTACATTAGTTCAGGTTTTTTCATTTCTTTTACTGTTGCTCAATAAAAGATTTCTGCTCCTAAAAATGACATTTCATTATTATCTAATTCCAGTTAACACAACCTAACCTGAAATTGACATTATAAACATTCCTTTAGTCTAGAAAAGACGTGACTTTTCATTCCACAGCCCGCTGGGGATCAGCTTCTTTGGATCTCTTGATGCTGTTATGCTATATTAAAGTTGGAAAATTATAAGATGTACATGGTGACGCACCGAAATTTTACCGGCAAGCTACAGTCAGTTAATGAGCACCGGCGAAGGTTGTGTTGTAAAGTTGTGGTACTTATGCATTACAATAATTAGAATTTCCTTATACAGAGTGTCTCGTAAATTATCTATAAGCGACTCATAGCGGTATTCCTCGATGACCCCTGCATATAAAAGTCTTGAAATGTTAAAGATACGCAGATTAGTTTTCTTCTACATACCGAGAAAAAAATAGGAACTTGATAACATTGGAATTGAACTACAAAGTGATTTAGAAAGCATTTTCGAACACATGTTTTTTTAACCAACATCATAAATCGTTCTGTATTTTTAATAGGTTATTTATTTATAAGAATGAACAAAACGACTAACAATAACAAAATAAAACTAAATAGGAAAAAATTCAATAAGATTGTTCAATGTGACCATCGTCAACATTCACATAATCTACAGCTCTCCGAGCAATTGCGTTCTGCACGTAGGAATGTGCACAGGTACAAATGCTGGTGATTGGTTGATGTGGTTTTCCAGTACCTGGATGTCATTTGCAGGAGTTTGATACTGCTTCAAGTAGCTCGACAGAAAAATTTAGGGTTGTCGAGTTTGGAGATCTTGGAGGCCAAATCACAGGGACCGCCCCGTCCTATCCACTGTCTAGGAACTATATCTCGACATTCATACCAAAATGTGCTGGAGCATCCTGTTGTCACCATATATTACGCCTTATTGCCAGTGGATTATTTTCCAAACGAACTGTAGAAAATGTAAATAATTATGGACGTTCAGCCTGTTTGGAATGCTAACAGGACCAATTAGGAAACTATTTATAATTTCTGCCCAAACATAAATACTGAAGCGAACTTGATGATTTCGATCATGAGTGGCGAAAAGACTTTCGTCAGCCCAACTGTAGTAGTTGCGTAATTTGTACACACCGTCGCGGGTGAATGTAGCTTCGTCCGTCCGCAAAATTCTGTTGGTAAAACCACTAACAAAATTGAATTCGTTGTGGATATTCAGCTGGTAACAAATGCTGAACCTTATATTTTTTTTACAAGGATACAAATTATTAACCTGAAGGATACGGCGAACCGTAGACTTATGTGACTCCAAGACTCTGGCAATACCTCGACTACTTGCCCCTGGCTGTGCCTCAATTATCTCTAAGACGTCTTCCTCAACATTTGCCTTTCTATGTCGACCACCTAAGCTCTAAACTCTAAACTCTACCTTGACGACGGCATCTTTAGTCATGCTTCGAGGTTACCAAAACTATGCAATAGCCTAAAACGGTATAGCCTAGCTATTGCTATCAGCTGACGAGACGGCACGATACAGAAATGCGGCCTAATTTGACCTTCAGAAGATTCATCTACTTGACACCAGAATCTCTGCATTACTATTCTGCATGAAAACATTTCTTCCGTTTTGAGAATTTGCTGCACTAAATTATAGTACGAAATAATACATAAGTGATAACAAAAGAGATCAGATTAAATTAATTGTACAATGTCGAAAGCAAATAAAATTTTAATGCTTATGTTTAGCCATCCCGATTATATTATAAACGACTGCACAATAAATTGACCTTCATTAAAACCGTCGTGCAACAAAATGAGTCAGTAGAGATAGAAAAATCTGGTACGTCTTTATTCATATCAAGAAAAAAAATGGCGTGCAGGAATATCAGATGATGTTTTCTGTCACAAAATAGACCAAAAATTTATAGAGAGGATACGAGGTAAATTACCTTGAGTACAATATTGTAAAACTAGTTATAAGTATTTTGATTTACGGCAACCTCCATCTTCTAGCCTTGGAAGCCAAAATTTCTAATTTTAGCTTGAGAGGTAATTAAGGAGTGGGGATAAAAAATTGGCATAAATGTTTCGTATAAGTAAAAGAATTGCTGTACAACTTATAGAAGTTCTCTTTTTTATTGAAAACATAGTACATCAGCAATCAGAATCACAAGAGATTCTATGAGTTAATCTGTTGATAAAGTTGATTGGCTTGATAAGTTGGCACCCACTGGTGTTTCCTCGCCATTTCCTCCACCTATTGATTGGGGACGATGGACACTGGAGGATTCACGTTGTTTGTAGGTCCCAAGGCCATTTCCGCTTTAATCTCCGAAAGTTTGGTTGTAACGTAACTGGTTGGACGATGTCGTTTGGATGGTATGTAAGTCTATCATGATGTCTGGTAGCCCGTTCCGTAATTACGTCACGCACGTTAGGGGTGTTGGAGTCGGTATGTAGGGTGAGGTTCGTCACATACCATGGAGCATCCATAAGAGTTCTTATTGTCTTGGATTGGAATCTCTGGATTATGTCTATGTTAGAATAGCTAGTGCAGCCCCACAGCTCACATCCATATATTCAAATAGGACGTAAGATGGTTTTATATATAAGGAGTTTACTCTCAGTTGCTAAGGGTGATTTCCAACCTATTAGCAAGTACATTTTTTGACTTTCAGATCCATGGCTTTGCGCTTCTTTTTTATGTGCTGTTTCCAAGTCAGCCTTTTGTCCCACTGTAATCCCAGATACGTCACTTCTTCAGACTGTGACACAGCAATGTTATTTACGGTAATAGGAGGGCATATTCCCCATCGCATTGTAAATGATATATGAACTGACTTATTTTCATTCATCTTAATTCGCTGCTTGTCGAGCCAGTCTTCTAATGAATGTATGTGTTCTTGCAGTAATCTTGTAGCAGCTAGAGGGTCTTCATTGCACCCGAGGATGGCAGTTTCATCTGCGAATGTTCCCATTTCTGTGTACGGTGTAATTGGTATATCAGCGGTCAAGAGTAAGTATAGGACTGGGCCTAAAACGCTACCTTGGGGAACCCCGGCGGTAATTGGCTGTAGCGTCCAGTTTTTGTTTCCGAATTTTACTATGAAATGGCGGTTGGAGAGGTAGGATTGGAAAAGGAATAGTGTTTTAGTTTTGGCCAGTAGCCCTTTGTGCCACACCTCATCGAATGCTTGGCGGACGTCGAGGAATGCTGCTGTGCAACACTTCTTATTTTCATACAATTTCTGGATTACGTTAGGCACTGTTGGATAGTGGAATGATCTAGTCTGAATCCAAATTGGTGCTTTGGGATCCAATCATCTAGTGGTGTGTCTTTATTTAACCGACTTAGTATCAGATTTTCTAGGAGTTTGGATATTACTGATAACAGGCTAATTGGGCGATAAGATTGCACTTTGTTTGGCGGCTTACCACATTTCAATATTACTATAATTACCGCCATCTTTAGTTGCGGCGGCCAGTAAGTTAAGCGCAGAATTGCTTTAAATAATGCTAGTAGTTGTCTTTCCCCCGTCTCTGGTAACTGTTTAAGGATGAGGTCGTAACCAGGTGCTTTTCTGTTGCTCAATAATTTTATCTCCTGGCTTAATTCTCCAATTTTAATTTTCTGCCAGATATTGTGCGAATAGGTCCGCTTTTTCTTGATCAGATCTGGCCCGCGTGCCGTCTGTGTTGCGTAGTGGTTGTATATGTATCTGTGGCCTCTTGAATCCCTTTGTGGCTTTCCATGTACTGTAGTCGTCCTTGGAAAGAGAGGTTACATATTGTTGGTAAATGTATCATTTCTTGCTTCGTTCAGTTTTCGTTTAAATTTATTAGTAATTTGGTTGTACCTTGTTTTGTCGTTGCTATTATGTGTTCATTGCCAGATTGCCCTAGCTTTCCTTTTTTTCCTTAACCAGTTCCATCACTTCTCTAGGGAAGTTTGGCGAGTTGGGTTTTTGGCTTTCCATGCGCGGTGTAGCATACCATGAATTTATTAATTGCACTGTCCAGCTCTTCAGTCGTTTTAAGGCTTATATCAAGATCAAGGTGTTGCTTCATATACTCTTTGAAACTTGTAGAAGTGAAACAATACATTTTGAATTACAGAATCGGCACCATAATGGTTGGTTTACCGAATTTTTGTTTGTACACGGCACTGTCGAAACCAAACACTAGAATTGAAATTTAACTTTAATCTCGAAACTAAAATATAATACTGCTCTCTAAGATGACAACATTTTTAATTTTAAACTGAAATGTAATTTCGTGGAAACGCATGAGACTTTAGTTTCGCGAATTTTTTCTGAACTAAGATGACATATTCATACATTCAGTTCTAAAAAAAGATTGTGCTGTTTATTGTTATATTATCTGGTACAAATTCTATTATTTTCGTGGTTACATATTAGATGCTACAAAAAACAGGTTATTTTATCAAATACATAAGATTCACTTAGACATTTTCTGTATGAAAGTCCTCAGCTGACGATAGAGAGCGCAAAAGTAAAGAGATGTTACTTATTAGAAGAAAACGTAAATCATAAACAAACAGCGTCTATTACCTGCTTTGATCAAATTTCCTAAAATATCTGGGTGACTACACATAAGCATTAAAATTTAAATTGTAATTTAACATCGGTCCTGAACGAGTTAGGAGGTACTGAAGTTTTTAAATATACAGTAAAAATTAAAAGCTGGCGTTGATAAATATAATTTAATTGTAATTTAACATCCGTCCTGAACGTTTTCGGTGGTACTGAAGTCTTTAAACATACATACATACACACACATAGTAAAAATTAAAAAATGGCGTTGATAAATATAAAACCAATCAACCAAACCCAATATTGCTGTTGTTATTACTTTTACATTATTCCCTACCATAATTTAGTGCAGCATATTCTCGATAATATCGCAGGGATTCCCGTATCAAGTAGCCGAATTTAATCAGAAGGGTTGCATTTTTCTCTCATGTCGTCTCATCCGTTGAATACGATAGCCTGTTTGTAAATCTGTATGTACATTTGCAATAGAACCCTGTTACGTAGCTGCGTAGCACAATAAGGCCATGCGATATTGCAAGATTAGGTTTAAGCTCACCCTGAATGTTGATGGCTAAATCGTCGTTTTGTAAATGTTCTTTAATACTTTCTTTGAAAAACCAAGAAACTGTGAAACGCAGCGAACCGTAATCTTTGCATTCTGTATGGAATGCGGTAATGTAGCCGCGTGTCATTATAAGGTGATCATCTGAGATGATGTTGTATGATAGAATTCTAGTATTCAACTTTCCTTTGATGTTTCGTCACAACATACCGACAAACTGCCGAAAGCAGCGCAATGCACTTATCGTTCGTATTGCGTCTTTATACGATTAAAGAGTACAGCTGATAAGTTTTTAATTATTTGAGGTTAGGGATGTGCAGCTAATAAAAATCTTCGTAGAAATAAAAAAATATTATATTTCGTGTCCCATGGGACCTTCTTCAGAATAAAATAATGTAATTCTTTAAGAATTAAAGCAAGATTCCTGTAATATAAGAAAATACAATAAATATATTAAGTAAAGTGAAAATATAAGATTTCTGAATATTAATAACTTACCATAAT
>JABXWE010011188.1:0-13159 GCA_014611495.1 Limonius californicus | reverse complement strand
CGAATACAACAGAAAAAATTGTTGAGAGCCTTATTACATCACAATCTAATTCAAATATATTTATACCTACGAATTATTGTTTTTGAAATAACCAATAAGTGCATTAATATTGTTAATACGATTCATAGCATTCATAGCATTTTGATAATAAAGAAGGAAAAGTAGGGAAGATATTGGAAAATACATTTTAAGCTAGTATTCTATTGAAATTTCGCTATTGATAGCTTCCAATATCTAATCTTCCGTTTTACCCTTTCTTAGGTGCCATAATAAAACGAATACAACAGAAAAAATTGTTGAGAGCCTTATTACATCACAATCTAATTCAAATATATTTATACCTACGAATTATTGTTTTTGAAATAACCAATAAGTGCATTAATATTGTTAATACGATTCATAGCATTCATAGCATTTTGATAATAGAGAAGGAAAAGTAGGGAAGATATTGGAAAGTACATTTTAAGCTAGTATTCTGTTGAAGAGGTCTATAAACATAGTTAGGTGATTCCAGCGTTAGTAACTGATGAATACGTGAAAACTTGGATGTTCGGAAAGTTATCAATTTTAAATTAATATCACCAAGGTATAGTTACGGTAATCATTAGCTGAACCTGATTATTGGCAGACTACTGAAGAGAGGTAGAAGACATCTGTAAGCTAGGCTTGAGTTAATACCTTAATTCTGTAAAGGTAGCTTCATTCACAGACCAAGAAAGGTAAATTGGAGGTTATTGGTAGGTGAGGTACGAGCCAGTACTTTAAGGGAGAGAGGCTGCAGGCGTATTATATGATAAGGCCACATATGTTTTGCAAAAGTGTATGGAGAAAACTTATCAATATCAGAAAAATCAAAATAGTATGTTTCAGGTATATCATTAGGAATCTTAAATGCAAACAACTACAAATCATTACTAAAATAAAAATACAAGGCAAAAGAGTAATGCGACGTCGACTGCGGAACTAAAATATTAGTAATTGGACAGGGATAACAGCAGGATAACTATTTCGAACAGTTGAAGACAGATATCAGTTCAATGAAGTGGTAACTAACTCTGTAAACGAAGGCACGTAAGAGAAATCTTAAAATAAATATTTCGTATTACTGCTCGAATCAGAGCATTCAGAAAAGGTTATTTTCAATGGGTTTCAATATGTGACCAATGTATTATATTGTCGGTTTTTCTACCCTCCATAACCATCTAAAACATCAGGTTTTAAATGATTTTCTGTTGTATACCACCCAAACGTTCTGTAAATAATGATTTTTCCCTCCAAGGACGGTCTTCGAAGCAAATGAGAATAGTGCGGTTTAAGCAGGGTAGTAAGTTGAATTTTCGCCGCCGCCACTGTGCATAAGTTCGTGCGTTTGATATTTTAGTCGGGCGGGTTAATTTATTAATCCCAGCCAGGAAACATTGCGGAAAACGATTACTTCCGGCGCTTAGAGATGCCGCTATGTAAGGAGGTCACCTCGGGGCAAAGGAAGTTGGCAACTGGGGAAGCCAGCATGCCATAAAAATTATCTTAGGAAAATTATATCCGCTTATAGATCAACTTTACGAAGAAAAATTACAAAGTTCTTTTTTATGGTAAATTTGCAAAGATTGAATGAGTTTTAAGGGCTTCGAGGAGCGACGAATCAATTTCAGTGTTGCAGGGGAGATAAACCTGTTTTAACGGTTACCAACTGCGTGCGTACCAATTTCCTAAGATGTTCGGAATTAAATTACGATTTTCCGTCACAAAAGCGCGAGTAAACATATATCACGATTGAACATACCAGAGTTTTGATCTGAGCCTTTGTTTAAAAGATTTTGTTTGAAGTTGGCGAAGACCAAAGATTTAGGAATTTGTTTTGATGTCGCCTTTTCGTCTTACGATCTCTGCAAAGTCAAACTTTGAATACATCAATCAATATCAAGGTAAAGACATTCAATTTGCTATGTGTTGTGGCTTGCAATTCATGTTAATGGATAAAATAATAATATAGCTGTAAATAGTTGATTCAAGAAATTGCATTGTAGCTGTTTTATAAGCCATATAAGTTAATTTTAATTGACAATGTTAATTAAAGATGAACAGCATACTGTTTAAAATGCTACTAGTCAATTCTGAAATTCTTGCAAATACAAACAGTTTTACTGAAATAGTTTTCTTTAATGTTGGGATTCTGTAAATAGAAAGCCTTTGTGGGAATTTTCTCTACGTCAGCTTGTAATATTTCTTTGGAAAATTTCATTTGCGTACATTATTCGGCTGCAAAGGAAATTGGGGTTCCTTTAAAAATTGAATTGTATTCAATTTCCACATAATTACATCTGGCCAAGGCAGCAATGATATGAGCTAGCCGTAAAAGGCGGGAATGACATGTTGTATCCTAGCTGTTTTGCATTTTATTTTGTGAAACATGCTCGTGTCTGAGTAGTTAATTAGATTTTAGATCCTTTGCAGTTTAAGCAGCGTTTTTTCGCCGCTTTACGTATTCGTGCCTCGTAGATTTCTCCAGAGATTTGTAACAAAATTCTTCCAGTTGAATACTTGACTTTATTTACTTATGTAATTAATGTGTACTGGAATTTTTTAGCGTGGCTCCTCGTTGATTTTGTAAATTTAGCCTTTAATTAACTTGTTTAATATTAAACATTGTTTTCGCAAAGAAGGGATCAAAGCAACAAGTTCCGCTTCTCCTTTATGCAAATATAGTTATTAACAGTAAAGTTTACGTTTCCGAATTATAAATGAAGGAAGTCCCATGCAAGTAACTGAAAAGCAAATAAGACGGATGAGACCACGCATTTCGGAAACAGTAATATTTTATAAAGTCAAAAAATAAGCCCAATTTCATGCTTGTGGAAATAGCAACAGGGTTTCTGACGTACATGTAAATAACCATTAAGCTTTGGTTAAAATAAAATATTAAATAAACAACTTCTGCTGAGAGCAACCTTATGTCGTCATAAGTAAAGCAATAAACTGTAGCTCTTGTTTCTTCAGCAGAATAACGGGGAATTTATGTTCCGTATTATTTTCCCGCACGGCAGGGAATGCAGTTTACTTTTCAATAGTTTGTTGTTTAAAGTCGGCGCTCTGCCTTTTTCGCCGCGGCGTACTCGACCAGCAGTTTGCAAGTTTAAAAATATATGTATTTCCTCTAGAATCCCTCTTGGTTTCAATTACAGTAAGGATGTTACTGGAGCGCCGAAAAATGTAATATTGAAGAATCAACTCATACAGTTCAGGTATTTCAGTAACCGCGGATAATATATTCTGGCGGGAAATAGGTGGAACTGCTCTTCCGTTTACGAAAATTAAAACAGCAAACGTTAATATATCGACCTTTTCTTTCCCCTTAAGGAATTATTGAACATAAAAGTATTATTCAAATATAGTCGTGCAGCTCCAACATTTTCTTCTTTAATATTTCAAGCTCTGACATTTTAGCAGTTATAAATTATTCTCCATAAGATCTTTTGAACTGAAAGAAGTATTCCTTGAAATTTGTCAATTTTTTGCAATTTGGAGCTATCGTACGATGTAATAACAATAATTTATCCGAAAACCTTCAGTCTTATAGTCAAGGAATAAACGTTTCAATCCTACTTTATCAGAGAATTCGTATTCAGAAGTTGTACATTTTCCTGTGACAAAATACCGTACTCAAATAAAAGTGGGATAAAAATATTCAAAACTACAAGAAGAGAGAAGCATGCAAGAGTAACAGTCAATGTTTATTAATGGCGGAGTAAAGTGTCTGAACAAAGAAGAAAATAACTTTAATAAGTAAAGTGTATCTGATTTCCGGACTAATTCGTTTCTTATGTTCTGCTGTAACTGACTTTTTGGGGGAAATTTATGAACTAATTGATATGGTCTGGGAGAAACATGGCTTGGAACTGCAATAAACGTATAGGCAGAGTCATATATTGGTTGTAAAATGGAATCATTTTAAAAAAAACTTTCAGCTCCCTCAACGTATTTAAACAGGAAGGACGCACTACTACCAGTAGTGCTAAATAGACCTTACACTTTGCTTGGACTTGTAATTCGCGATGAGTATAAGGAATATTTTTAGTCATTAGGTTTCTCATATACTGGACATTATACTACACAAGAATAGTAGTTCCAAACGGTACTAACTGAACTTGAGTCAGATCACTTGCCGGTCCTAATATCATTCGAACACATACCTAACCAAGTTGACCAACCACCAAGACTAATGACTTGGAAAAATTTCAAAAGACACTCGACAATAAGATACAATGCCAAACCCACCTAGAGATACTATTGATTCAGCTATAAACAACTTTCAGAAAATAATCAAAACATGCATAAAAGAAGCCAGCATAGTACAGCCCAACCCAAGAAAACCGAATGACTTGCAACCACCAGCAGAAATAATGAATTTAATAAAGCAGAAGAATCGAATGCGAAGAGAATGTCAAAGAAATAGAAACCCACAACTAAGGCTCTTACGGAACCAGCTAACATGACAAGTTAAACTGGAACTTGATAAACATCGAATAAACTGCTATCAGAAATATTTAGAAGCCTGCAAATCATTCGTTATGGCGAGCAACCAAACGGATTATTAAGCAACCACAGGCTATTTCCCCTCTAAAAAATAATGCTGAAGAGTGTAAAATCCTTGTAGATCACCTGATGAATGTTTTTACCATGGTCAACAACAATAACAATGCTGAAAATACCCATCACGTTAAGAACTATGTCGCAAATAATTTACCGGGCACCCCGGGGGTGATAAAACATATACAGCCCACAGAAATAATGCAGTTCATCAAGAAGTTGCCGCACAAAAAATCTCCGGGACACGATCTTATTACTAATTTTGCCCTCAAAAAGCTCACTCTAAAAGCAATCTGCTATATAACTGCCATATTTAATTCCTGCCTTAGAATAGGAGACTTCCCGAATACCTGGAAAAAAGCGCAGATCCTGATGTTTAACAAACCAGGTAAGAATCCTCAAGAGCCCACAAATTATAGGCCAATCAGCCTTTTACCTGTGTTGTTAAAAATGGTTGAGAAAGCTATACTTAAAAAACTAAACATAGAACTTTCAATGAAAAATGCAAATCCAGTTTCAGTTTGGTTTTAGACCGAAACATTCAACAAATCATCAATTATTAAGGATAACTTAAACCATTGAAAGAGGATTTGAGAGCAAAGGACACACAGTAATAGCTTTTCTCGACATAGCAAAAGCATTTGATATAGTATGGTTTAATAGACTGTTATATAAACTGATTAAACTCGATTTACTATCTCCTGCTAATAATCAAATATTTTCTGGAAGATAGAAAGTTTCTAGACAGAATTAACGCTAGTATCTCAGCAATCAAAGGTATGTTAGCTGAAATAACACAAGGATCCATTTTGGGACCAATCCTGTACAATGTGTTCATGCATGCCATCCCATGCCTGCCCAATTCTACGATGGCAATGTATGCAGACGACGTTGCTATCGTCATTCAACGTCAAAACATTGATGTAGCTGCCCAACAACTCCAAGAAAACTTAAACGAACTAAGCGACTGGGTGAAGTAATGGGAAGTAAACCCCAATAATACAAAATGCGAAGCAAAAATTTTCACCCATACCATGGAATAGTCCTAATTAAGAAGTGAAGTACCTAGGAGTTCATCTTGATAAACGACAAACTTAGAGATTACATTTAAATAAGAAACTGAATGAAACTCATGCAAGGTTGTCACAGTTGTATCTGATAATAAACCGCAAAAGCCCTCTAAAACTCGACTGCTCTCTGCTTATTTACAAATCATTGCTACGACCAATTATGACCTATGCCTGTCCAGTATGGGGTGCTGCTTCCAAAACAACGATAAAAAAGCTGCAAGTCTTTCAAAATAAGTCACCATGGATTGTACGTAACATTCAAATCCATAGAGAACTACAATGCCTACAATGGAACAGTTTATCAGACAATGTATTCGGACCTTCTACGATAAACTTGGGGAATGCCCTGGCGCTATCCACTATGGAACAGAAATGTTATGTTCATTTTAAAATGTGCCGCTTTATATGAATTGATTTCTTAATTTGTTTGCCGCTTCGTCAGAATTAGATCGTTATTTTAATTGTAGTCTGATTTTGGGTTACCATTTTCGCTATTTTGTTTTGTCTTGAAAATTGAGTTATGAAAGGCCGGTTCCCTTAAACCTTGAACGTTCTCTTTGTAGGCTGATTTTCTGCCGATCAAATTCCCGGAAGTGTTGATTTCGGTAGTTGCACGTGTCCCATATTCCAGAACTTTCTAGAACGCTTGCATAACATTTCAAGATATGGTGCAATCCTTTTGAGGGGAGATTGCAGGTTCTCATTGCGCTTTTAATTCAGTCGATCTTCCACCTGTCTCGGCTCCGGACCTTCCCAAAATTACATCGCTAAGGGAGGTCCGTAATTATATCGAGTGCTGCAAGTGTCGGCTTTTGAGTTTTGTTGAGGGGTATCATTAATATGTGTTCCGTTTCGCTGTTGTACCAAGGGGTATTTAACAGACCGTCGGCTACTGCCGGATTTAATGGGAATAACTTGATTCAACTCCAGAAAAAGGCAATTCTTTGGTGAATTGACCAATCGCCTTTCGGCGGATCAACTTCGAAACCAACTCCCGTCGCTCTACGGTTTTCATTTTTGCGCTGAATGCATCACATTTCCGGGCCCTCGGATGTTGACTTCCTTCAACCCAGACTACAGGGTCGTACCCATCGATTTATATAATCTTGTAAACCAAAGTCGTACCTGTCTTCTCCGAACTTCAAGGTAAAGAATCCGTTTTTTTGTTGTGCAGTGTAAAATAAACCTTTTTTTTTCGCTCGCGTCAACTTGCAGAATTTCGCGATATTGAACCTTTTTTATGCAACCTAAAATCGATCTTCAATCGCTATTCATTTATAGTTTGTAAAAGATATTAATATAGTATTTTTCCTGTAAACTACGCCATTGACCACACAGATTTATCATAGTATAAATATTGTGCGTAAACGGCGGCGTTTCCTGAAGGTTCAAGGATTTTAACCATGTAATTCAAACTTTTGCGTTATAATTCGTGTCATTTTATTGTATTGCCACATTCTAACTATTTTATTATATGTGTTTTATAGTTTACTGTCTCTTATTGTGTCTTTTGTACTGGTTGGTGTAAGCAAGCTTTAAATATATATAGGAGGAGGTACGATCACGGTAAGTTCCATTCCCGTAAGCTGCTGGCTTCTCGGCCTTCCACGAGGACCTACAACCAGCTGGATTTGGAAGGTGGCGCCCACTTATTTTGACTCGCCCTGTACACAACTGAAGATTTTCTCCCATAAGCGATTTTCACGAAGTCCCCCTACTCCTCTGAGCCAAGCTGTAGGCTGTAAGCTCGATTGGCCAGTAACAAATTGGCGCCGCAACGTGGGTCTTTTTTGCGACCGTAACAAAAGCAAAATCAATCTACCAGCGACTCAAACGCAAACTACCACAAGACATACTGTCAACATCTGATGAAGAAATTAGTGATTGAAGTTATTCAGTGAAAGACTTCCTAAAGCGATTACAGTGACAAGTGAAAATGTACAATAAACAGTTCTGTGTATAGCTCCTGTATAGCTGATCCGGAAACAGTGATTATGTTTCAATCTAAAAATAGTTATAAATTTGAATATTTAAGCACGTTGTTAATACATTTTCGATAATACAGAAAAACCGAAAGAAATCAAATGTTCATTCTAGGGGGAAAACGTCATAATGTCTGTCAACGTATTACTTAAGATGACCTTCGAAACTTTTACCAGTGTTACTATAAGTAAATTATAATTAGCTTTGTAGTTAATTTTTCCAAGTGAGTCGAGGTAATGAAGAAAAGCGGTCAATAAACGAGGCGGAAGCCGGATGTAGATTTTCAGATGTAGGTTATTTGTTAGATGGGACCAGATTAGGGTAATTAAACTATGTTTCCTTAGGAAGGGAACTTTGAGCTAGCGTCAAAATAATCATCGGCAATTTTACTGCAGCATATGATGATCATTACGGTTTATTCACCATACCGTATCATAAACAAAAATAAATCCAGCGCGATTTTGATTGGCCAAACTGGTAATTATGGCATCATCTAAACAGCGTGTTCGTGATTATGTATTCGCTAATTACGAATAGATCAAAGATAAACAGTTCTTATTTCTTAGGCGAAAAGCATTGTGTATGTTACCACTAACGATTCAATCAGTTATTTTGGGAATTCAATAAAAGCCGACGAAGACAATTAAAATTATGTACAGAACTCGATGTAACACTTTAAATAGGGAATCTATAAATTACCAATAGAGAGGGATAGATACATTTTTATTTTTTTTAAACTAATTGGGTATTTTCTGTTACAATGTAACAAAGCATCATCATTACACAGCCGTATGTGTCCACTGCAGGACGTAGGCCGCCTCTTCTCTTTCTTTTTGTGCAATTGCGTTGGTGGTCTTTCTGTATTCCGTTTGGTGTCCCGAGGTCTCCACTGCAATATCCTTACAGACCACCATTCATCTCTCATTCTGGCAACGTGTCCCGCTCAGTTTCACTTTAAATGTGTTATTCTCTGAATTATATTACAAAGATTGATTTGGTGCTATATTGATTAGTTTGTGTTTCGGTCCAACAGACCTACTCCTAACATGGTCCTTTCCTTGGTTTTTTGAGTTATTTAAGATTTTGTTTACAACTTTATATGTATTATGTATGCCATCTCTGTATAATAAATAGTTGGAATTGAATTTAGGTAGACCGAAGTGTTGCTCCACCAAAATCAATTGGTCTGTAGGTTAAAAATCAGCTACAGTTAAAACATAATAAGGCATCCACCCATAGCTGTAATCAATCAGTAGAAACTTTAAAGGAAGCACATTAGACTATTGTTTCAATGTGTGTTGTGCAAATAAGCTTGGCGATATCCAGTTGGATTTTTAAATAGCTAATGTTAAGGACACTTTGTTGAACACAGTTGGAAAGGTGATTAGTTTTAAGGTCATCTAGCAGTTTTGTGTTTTAATCTTTGGAGACTGTTAAACTCTATAGAGATGTGAAACTCCACAGAAACAATTTGTAGTTTAACTTTATACAACACGTAGACGTTTTGAAACTTTTGACGTAGAACGAATAATCGGTATGCAGACATGTGCAAGTATGCAAGAAAAGAGATTCTGCACCTATTAACGTTCGTTACCGACATAAAGAAGGTGAGCTGACTTTATCGCTAACTTTGCTACGTATACTGAGAGATTTTATAAATCTTTCTGTCCCACAAATCCATTGACACATTGGCGTGGGAGCAAAGACAATATAGTCGTTTTCATTTCGTTTTGTATTGAACTTACCATTTTTCAAAATTATGATTTTACACAGTCACCTCACCTGTGCCGACTTTCCGCAATGTATAATGTCCTGCTTGTTTATTTCCGTATAAAAACAGGGAAAACCCGATAATGCAGCTTTAAAATTGGTGTTTTAGTCAACACATAGTTATTGAACTTCAAAATGTAATGTTTTAGTAATAACGTGTGTTCAAAGGAATAATATGTAGGATGGTCAGAAAATAGTAAGTTGCAACAACTAGCTTGATTTATTTATACCTATTTGGAAACGTTACATAGATTAAAGAAAAATAGAAATCTCATATAATCAGCGTAATATGATATTGGTTTAGACCACTGAATTGGTTAAAATCATCAAGTTCATAAATAATATTCACAAATGTACTCAACTTATTAAAATATTGTTGGAAAAATGTGTTTTGCCGTAAATGTTTCAACTAAAACATTATATCACTTACACTAATTTCATTGCTTCATGGGAATATTGAGTTAAAAAGTCATGTGAATTAATAATATTTAACAAGCTAATATGTAATTGATATGTTATTATGGATGACTTTGTGACGCCCAGCTAAAGATCGGCGACACAGTGAAGGAAATAATTTTTCCTACACAAAAAAAAATATATAACGACAACACCAGTAAGGTCCAGATATCGAAGGCAAGGGTTCGACTAACTGCAGACGAAGAAGGGTTGGTTCGAAATAAGCCTAGGCGCCACCTGTTTAAAATTTAAACCCTTGTTCTCGAAGATGTCGTAGATAAACAGGAATCTTTCTGGAAGCGGACTTACCTTACTGATAACACCAAAGTCTTTCATATAACTCTAAATCACAATAAAACAACAAAATACTTGACGTAATCTTCGAGTATAATAAATAAATGGTAATTTGAATTACAGGTAAATATAAAAATGTTTGACCACATAAAATCAATATCTCAAAATTATCGACCCCAAATTGGTCACAGGTATAAATATATATTAATATCTTTCTAATAAAGAACAGACCACAAACGTCCCTGTCTGATTTAATAATTTACTTCTAATGATTAACTTAAACCTGGGGAAAACGATAATGCGTCAATAATAAAGTAGTAACCAGAAGTCTTAACTAGCCTCGCAAAATTAATAATTCAATACGTTACACGCCTAATTCACGATTAACGAGATCTCGATAAGGTAAATTAGAATAAATACCTGTGATTGAGGTACAAGCGCATAAAAAAAATTATAGTAGTTCACGCAAAATCCTCCCTCATTGAATTTCTGCGTCAATAACAAAAATTAAATCAGAACCTCGAAATATGCGGACCGTTTACAAAAGTTATAAACTGTAATAAGAATTAAATATATAAAATAATTAGTTGTACAAATTTGTTCGGTATGACAGTATAATCTGAATCGGTACAACGAAAAAATTACGCGGTCGTATTATGCTGGATGTCCTTCAAAATCCTTGACGTGCGAAAATATAAAGGAATATTTTAAACAGACCTTTTTGGTGCAGAATTCCACATCTGTATTGACAGCTGGTCTCACACTCGCATGTTTGAACTTGACCTTGCAATTTTCTGGCCACAAAGCGTCTCGATTTGTTTCCGAATTCTTTGATGTAATTATAAAACTTCCAACCTGATGTAAATGGTTGTCGCTATTCGATTTCTCAGCAGCTCCGAACTGTTTGTAGATGTTCAGATTTCTTCGCAGCTACTAAATTCTTTTTGCCACAGAAGTAAATCGGCACTAGAAGACCTCTTCAAGGGTGTGATAAATTGGTTAAAAACCTAGGGAAGATCTCACTAACACCATACGGTTAAGAATTCCCTCAACTAGACCTTTTCACCAAAATTAGGAATAAATCCTTGGTCGACACGGACCGCGGTGAAAAATCTAGTACACACTTGTCAGGTATCAGACTGCTAATGCTCTCAAATCACAAGAATATTTTTAAGCGGACCATGCGCGAAGCTAGAAGTTTAAATTCAAAATCTCGAGGCGCGCTGACTACACACTTCAACCGAAACAAAATCAGCAACATACACTGTGCGTCGAAATCGCACGTTACAACTTATGTAATTTTAGCAGCAATAGAAGATGTCATAAGAAGACGTTGTACGAACAAAATCATCCTTATTATCTTTGACAGCCAGACAACTTTGAAAGCGCTGAATTCTAACCAAATCAAGTTGAAGCTTGTTTGGAACTGCCTTCGTCACCTTCTAATACTGGCAAACTCTAACAAGGTAAAATTTGCATGGGTGTTGGGCCACAGAGGCTTAGACGCATATGAAAACACATATAAAGGAGCAAAGCAAAAAAACTGAAACACCATTCACCGGGTCTGAACCTGTGGTCGGCCTAACAAGACAGTAAGAGGAGCAGTTAAAGGACGGACCCTAACCAAACATTTGGAACACTGGACACTCTCGACTTGATAAAGACATAGTAAAGCTGTGATGGACAAAGACCCCCACAGACTTACTAAAACAGTCCTGTTACTTAGTAGAACTCAAATTGGATTAGTGACAGGATTCCTAACGGGTTACTGGCAGTTCAGACGACATCTTTACAATATAGGGCCATATGGCGAAAAGCCCATGCGGCGAAGTCTTACCAAAAGAGTCCAAATCTTTGAGGGCACTAATCCCAACGTGATACAACCGCCAGCCAGCCTGATCAATAAACTCCTAGACGTGGTAAAGGGGATGCATCTACTTGACAGCGACTAGCGAGATAATGAGATGTACAATAATACTAACCACCCTCTCCACAAATCAATCAATCAAGATATACCATAATAACGATGGATTTTAAGCTGCAAAGTGTGCATAACACTATAACAAAATCTAAAATTAGCAGTTATTATTATTCGAACTCACCGTAAGCATTCATAGTCAGGTTGTGGAAAACATGGACTAACCTAGAAATAGAAAGTACGTTAGGTTATGAAATCATGCGAAAAAAGTGCAAAAAATGTAATATACAGGGTGTGTATAGAATGGCTTGGTTATTCCTAGGGAAAAATAAAAAAGATCTTAACCTAAAAAGTCTCCTGATGTTTGCTATTTTAACAGGAAGTCATCAAAGCGTTTTTGGAATAATTGCAAAGTAATGCTATCCTGAAGCAAATAAAACTTCACATCTTTGAGAGTTTGTTACTGTCGTTATTTTAACTAGCTGACGCGATTGAATATACGTTTGTGGAGTACGCTGATATGCAAATCGTTTTTGAAAGTGTGCGAAGAAAATGCTAATGCCTGCTGAGTTGAATATTCTAGATTTCCACAGCGTTGTCAACTTTTTAAAAATCCGTTGGCAAAGGTAGATCAAGGGTTAAGGAAAATTGGACAATTAATACCAAAAACCGACAATGCAGACCGCTGTCAAACTCATCGCATCGCTCATTTGCAGGAAGCAATTCATCATCTCTGAATAACCCGAGGAATTTTTCACCTGTTTAAAGTAAACAGTAATATTACCAAATTCTAAAGAACGATGGTCAGTACCCATTTTGATTTTGATTTATTGCGTAAGGACCAGTTACAGAAAATAAATTATCAATTGGCTGCTGCCTAAAATAGAGAAAGAACCAGCCTTCCCCTATTTTAAACACTGATCGAACGTTGGTGTCTAAACATTGATGAAGCAAAAATCATTAGAGACGAAGTATTCAATAGCCATAATTTGCAAGAGTGGGCGCATAAAAGCCCCTGTAATAAACGACAATTCGAATAATATCGTCGCTTCTAATGAATTATTTGCTTGGAAATAATTGG
>JABXWE010011184.1:0-33833 GCA_014611495.1 Limonius californicus | reverse complement strand
GTCAACGTTGCCAAGTATAATATTCTTTAAGTGTCTCGTGTGAGGAAACTAAGCACTATAGGAAGTTCGTGTTAGTGTTTTTGAGGACTGTATTTCTTACAGAAGAGTGCTACCTGAAGCTTTTAAGGAATTTAAAGGACACCCTGTATATTTATGCTTCCGCTTTAGATGGAACTAAGCCCACTATGACCTGGCAAAATGGATGCTTATACTATCAGAAGCGTTAATTTGCCAAATCGACGAATTACAAAACGATAAGTTGTAAAATCGTGCAACACCAGGTTGAAATACAAAGTCAAACAGTTAAGGGGCATACAATACAGAAACAAATCAAAAAGTCTCCATCAAGTTTAAGTTTTATCAATACTTAACGTTGGAAAGCAACCATATATTTTTTTACTTTCCATGTCGATACAGCCGCTGCAATTTCTCAGTAAGCGCCTCCTGAAAAATTCTCGGTCTTGCTCGAATTGTTTGGCAGCCTTTTTCAATACGCTGTTGCGACTCGGCAGGATTATTTACTGGTGTGGCGTGCACTGAACTATTTAGGTAAACCCAAACACAAAAGTTCAAAGGAATTACTTTAGGAATTTGTGAATTTTTTGCTTTAAATATTAACAAAGTTTAAAAGAGAAAAAATATCTTATACAAGGAGACTCGTGTTAATTAAGGCATTTCAATTTGATGGGACTATACTCTTTTAAATATTTAACATTATTTCGCACTCTCTGTATTGCAAAATAGTGTTTCACTAAAGCGCTCGACTGAAAAAGTTTGAATGTGTTACTCCTCTGACCTGTGCCGCATATCTTCTTACATATAATATCGTGGGTCTAAGACATAACGTTTGCCAGGATTATTGGCCACAATCTCTAACAGCTGTCGCTCTGTTTGTGATTACAATTTTGATAAGAAGCTTCAGTGCAGCTTTTGGTTGCAATGCCCATTGTGGCCTTTACTTCTACTTGAAATGATCATGATAGTCAGCGTCTGCATAACACACACCTTCAACGCATGCAGAGGTAAATACTGACATATCGTTTATTCATCTTATTGATAACAGCCAGTTTTGCTAAGATTTGATGGACATCATCTGACTAACCTGCCATAAGAGATGATGTCGAAAGAGTACTGATAGTTTGAATCATCTGGTTCATGAAGCCGCGGGATTAAAATAGAACTTTTAAAATGCAGTCGCATCGTGATGTCTCAATTAACGTTATTCTAAAGAACTGAGATTAAATTTGGTTCAATTAGGTTGCCCTTTACCGGCAAGTCCTATAGACGTACGTATGTGGGCGACATGTTTTAAAAGTAGAGGTTGCAACCAGAGGAAGTGATCAAACGGTACTCTTGAATTTCGTATCACAATTAAGAGGGTGGATTAAGTGGAACAGCAGCTGATGGTATTAGTATGGTGAACTTATCTTTAAGATTTTGAAATAATTAGTTTTTTGAATTGTACTGAACAGAATAAAGACAAATTATTATTATTATTATTATTATTATTATTATTATTATTATTATTATTATTATTATTATTATTATTATAAGAGGTGGAACAGTTAATTTATACTGGTGGAAGTTATTACCATTAAAACTTTTAAGGTTTCGTATACATTTGCAATAGAACCTTATAAGTAACCGCGTTGCAGATCAGTGTAGAGAGTACACATTTTTCTGTTTTCTACACTATAAACACTCGTAATACCGCTAACCAGTTATAAAACGTAATGGTCTTCTACACGATCCATTTCCCAGATACTAGTAGTAACCATGAAGTTACTGTTTATTTACAGCCAGCATTTTTTGGCAACTCCATGATTCTCATCACGGCTCAACACATTTCGTGCTATTCACGGGTCTAACATGCCCCATCCTTGAAAAACCCGATGCCCCAGACACCACAAATACGCTTGGAAAATGCAGTGCTCGGAATTCGAACCTTTGTTAGAATAACACCGAAGCCAAGCGCCGCGGCCACTACTATACCGCCGTCCCCTACACCCAGCATGTAACAGTAACATCATGGTGCATTCAATGGTTGAAATCATGATAATCGTTTTTGGTATCTGATAATCGTTCTCATAAAAAGCTTGATAGAGTTAGTTAGGAAATGAAAAATCAACCGAGACCACCATTACTTAGCTGGTTAGACCCGTACTGCTCACAATCTAACAAACATAAACATGCGGACGGTACCATGCAGCATATTCGCGTAACACAAGGTCCTAATAAGGATCTTAAGCTTCTCGGTACGCAGAGTTTGTGGGTTGTAATAACGACATCATCGCAGGTTGTACTTTGGTTCTGCAACATTGTATCGCTTATAATTTTACATGTGACCTTAATATCCAACGCGGTTACGTTACAAGTACTTGTTGCAAATGTGTATTTGCACCGAAGAGGCAGCTCTGATACTACTCCGTCCGAACTTGCTGCACTAAAATATCTAAAGTCACACATAAATTTACAACAGAACCTTGTAGCTTAACATATCATATGAAGGTAACGGCACATAATGGTCTGTTGATTTTTCGACAAGAGAATATTATGTGGTCATATTCGTTGCTGATTGAGACGTGTGTAATAACTCACAGGATTAAAATTTTTGCATTTTAGTCCTGCGGATTGTAATATTCGACAATGAAAAAAATGAATAATATTGTTGAATTTGATTTTAAAAAAGTTCAACATGGTTCTTAGAAATTATGCTTGAGTAGAGATTGCGTCAGAATTAAATTATATGAAGAAGTGTTGCTGCAAAAAGAATTGCTTTGCTATCGAGAGAAATAAATCGCTAAGGAAAACTATTTCCTTGTTTGTTTTACACCATCGAGAACCGATTTGAACGCGGGACGCAACCTTAAAGCTGCTGTTAAGCTTTAATGTTCGTCTTGAGTTAAAATGTTATTTTGTAACATTGTTGTGCATGATCAGCTCTTCCATGACCTTTTGTGCGACATCGTTACATTACTAAATTCTGTTGCACAACATACCTACCCAACTTCTTGACCATTCGCTATTAATCCAGATAGGATATCCAACGGAAGAAAAACTTTTAAATACCGTTAAAACTTCTTGACGATGTATTCTATAGTCAAGTACAGCAAATCTGTGATCCAAAATTTTTCTGTCATTATGTTATGTTCATGAAACATAATATTTTATTATTAACTATTATTATTACCCATGGGCAATAATAATTTTACAAATTAATTTCTTATTAATATTCACAGTAATTGACAAGTTTATACAGTTTCCCAGAGGAATTCGATTCGCTACTGATGAAGGTATCTATTCAAATGCAATGTATTCGCAGCATCTCTGCTGAAACCTTGGCTTCAGAAACGTTCATATTTTAGTCGAAACGCAACGAAATTTTCTCTAATACACATGAAAACTAGGAGCAATCAAAATCTTTCTTATTTATACCAATTTTTAGTGCTTGCTTGATAACTACCCATGGGGCGTTAAAATAGATTCCATTTTCACAGAAATAAAAATTATTTTGACAGAAGTCGAAATTTTATCAAATGTCATGTACCGGAACATCGGTTTTTTAACGGCCGTTCTCCCTCGCAAGGCAATGGCAAACCAGCGAGGTATTCTGCCTAGTAAATCTTCTCTGAAGTAGAAGTGTTTACACTTCCCGTGATTCGAAAACCACGTTAAGCTGTAGGTCCTCTATGTCTGTGGCACTTTAAACACGCAACACAGGCATCGCTACGTGTCTTAAGAGATACGCCTCTAAGAAGAGAAGAAGTAGGAAAAATGTTGTATGCACTTTGGAAACTAAGTTAATTTTACGTTCGTGAATGTCTTTGTACACTTCGGCTATCGCTCGGATGTACAAACTGTAGATTTATTTAAATATATGTAGTGGAATACAGGCGGGGATGGCTCAGCTAAAAGAACCAAGTTTTGTATATAATAGTGCAAATGCTTCCCGGTTCGAATCACTCCAGGGTCGGAAACTTTTCTAATTGCCTAGGTGATCGGTACAGGGTCCCGGTCCCCAATTGCAGTTGGGGATCAAATTAATGACACTCCTCCTATTACACTCGCACGAGAGGAGTAGAAGATTATAAACAAAAACATCCATACACCAGGCAAGTCAAGAACGGTTTCGTACCAACATGGTAACCCGCAGAGTCGGGCCCTGTTGTGCATTGCACAAACTAGCTTAGCCTTGCCTCACACCATGGGCTTATAAGGCCTGTGGAAGCTCCATAATAATAATGCTAAATAGACTATTTATTGATATAAATAGGAAACACTAGGAAAAAACCCATCACTAATTATCCACTTACACTTATTTTTCAGTTTTACCTACTAATCTTACATTATTACCCGTCGCATATATAGTATGTTATCACTTATCAAATTACTTATTCACAACATCCTTAATGTGTTACTATGAACATCTAGAAATACACAAACAAGTAACTAAGAAAACATAATTCAAAAAATACGTTGCAATTAGTTTTTAAAATTTGGGTTTTTAGGTTTTTAAATTTGTTTTGTGTTAAAGGTTTAGTAAGTATATCCGCCAGCTGATTGTTTGTTATACAATACTTGATATTAATTATTCCATCACAGATTTTTTCACGAAGGAAGTAATATCGCCTGTCAATATATGCTAACTTCGCTTACTAACACAATTTTTTTATTAACTTAACTGCACTCATGTTATAAATTTTAAAGTAATCTTGATTTCATCACTTATCAACTCTTCTAACAGAGCTTTCAGATACACCTGTTTTTTTACACAGTCTGCCGCAGCAATATATTCTGCTTCAGTGCTTGATAAGGCCACAATCGGCTGTTTTCTCGAACACCATCCTACTGAACCATTGCTGTAAAAATTAGATAACATGTGGTACTTCTTCTGGTTTTTAGGTCACCTGCATAATATACAGCTGAGTATGCTTCTAAAAGTTTACCATTAGCAGCTGCATCATAGGTATCTTAAATAGTCACTTGAATTACCTTTTAAGTATCTTATTGTTTCACGTTTTCAATATATGAATTGTCTGGATTATTTAAATTTCTACTTTCGAAATTCACTGCATAGCGCATAGCCTATCTTTGGTCGCGTTTTATTCGCTAAATACAGTAAACTCCCAACAACTTCTGTGCATGAAAAACTATTTCATACGTTTTCATTATTTTCCGCTTCATTCTTCATAATAGGCGTTGGTGTAGCATTCGCTTCTTTCATGCAAAATTTTGTAGGATCCTCTTTGCATGTTTTTCTTGGTTTAATTCAATGTTATTCTCATTCTTGTATATTTCTATACCCAAAAAATAGTTGGATTATAGTTCACTTTTATTTCAAATTCTTCTTGCAGCTTTAACAATAATGCCTACGCATATCTTCGTTTTCACCAATTAAATTGCCATTCCTAATATTATTTTACCATTTTTTTTTATTTTATTGGAAACAGGAGACTTTCTTTTAATTCACTGGTAAATTTGATATTCCATGGTAATGGAACCTGGCCTGGAACAAGGCCTCTTGTAACTTAGAAATCTTTCCTCTTTCTTCATATCATTCAAGCAAATCCACGTACACATCCTCATCTAAAGGATCATATTATCGGTAGGTTGTTTCGATATCTAATCCATATATCTCGTACATGTTGGCGTTAATGATCGGACTAAATATTTGATGACAGTCTATTCTTTCTTCTTGTTCAAACCTTCGCAGTACTAATGTTGCTTTATACCTTTCGTCGTCTTTAATTTTGAAAATCCATTTACTAGATAAGAATTTCCCATTCTTCGCTTTTTTTTTCATCTACCAGATTCCATGTTTCGTTCTTGCTAAGCGATTCTGTTTCTTTTTGAATCGCATCTTTCCATTTTTCTTCATCCAAACCATGAATTGCTTCTTAAAGGTTAGCATGGAATAATAACATAACATATAATCATTTTTATATTATTCAGGAACATTTCTTATCTTCTTAATGTTTGCTCAACGCTTTCAAGATCGTCATTTTTCTAGTTCTCAGTTCGATCTACGACGTTTCGTCTCAGATGTCTTTCCGCCGCCGTTTCGCCGCCAAGCCGTTTCGCCACCAGCCGTTTCGCCACCGGGCCAGTTCGCCGCCAGAATTTTTTGAATAAATTATACACCCATGATTATGAAGCTTTCTCGGAGTAAAAGAATAGTAATAAATAATGAAACATTTTCAAGATAAGTGTTTATACATTATTGATGAAACCGATAATTGTGGGCTATTGAACGCAAATATTCTAAAGTTGTTCTATTATTAACATCCCTTACAATTTTTTAAAACTCCTTCGTCAGTTAAACGAAATTTCAACAATTTCTGAGGGGCAAGTTGCCCGGCTATTAGTTGTTCCATACACATGTCACGACCCTTCTGAATTTTTCTTAATCCATCAATGAATTTCCATATAGATGGATGACCTACACCTAACTCAGTTTGTGGGTTACGATGAGCAGCCTCCGCATGATTGTTTGTACCATCATACATTCCTTATATCAGGGGGAAACATTAGATTCCGTCTTGCAGTTCCTCGACGGTTCGGTCTTCCAGCATAATTATCCTCGAACCAGTCCAGCAAAGGTGAAAGATCGTTGGGTAGATCTGCCGCCAGAACGTCCATAGCTAGTAATGATGAATACTAGGTATTCAATTTACAAAAATTTTTTTCGGCGAACTAGGCCTGTGGCGAATCGACCAGTGGCGAATCGGCTAGTGACGAAACGGCAGCGGCGAAACGGTGGCGGCGAAACGGCGCGGGTGAAACGGCGCGGGAGAAACGTCCCATACCGTTCTCCGTTTCAATGGTTTCTTGATTTGTACTTTCAACTTTTGGGTTATGTTTACTGATAATCACTTTTTCTTCATGATTCTGACTTTTATCTTTTATCTTCCACATGTTGATCTTAGTACATGATCACTTTGTTTTATTCCTTTATTTTTTCATTAAATATTACATCTCTATGGACTGTGATTCAGTTTTCTTCTTTGTCTCATAATCTGTACCCATTGATGGCACAACCAACCATTGAAAATTTCTTACTTCTATCTTCAAATTTTCTTAGGTTTCCTAACACTTTAGCTTTTCCTCAAAAATACGAATGCGTGACAAATCTGGTTTGTACAGATTCCATTTCTCACAAGGAGTACATTGAATTGTAGATGATAGACTTCGATTTAGTAGATAAGCTGCTACTCTTACAGCTTCACCCCACATTTCTTTATTAATTTCCGATTCTACAACTAGTCCCTGAATTTTTCCATTAATGTTTTGTTTAATCTTTCTGCTTTACCATTTAATTGTGGAGTATGTGGAACTGTGCAATCCAAAACAATTCCTCTTTGTCTACACCAATTTTTAACGTGGCGGCTTACTTATTTACCGCTATTATCACATTTTAGTTTTGCGACTTTTAAATTCCATTTTGCCTCTATGCACTTACATATTCTTTTATTATAATATTTAGTTCATACTTTCCTTCAGTTAAGTGGACGACTGTATAATGCGAATAATCATCCAAAAAAATTATGAAGTATTTCGTCTTATCCCAAGTTGTCGCTGTAGTTGACACACATACATCGAATGTACGATTTCCAGTGGACGTGTAGCTCTTGTTCTTTCGGTACTGAAATGAATTCTAGGTGATTTTTTTAAAACTATTTTGCAGATAGTCAATTGAGCGCTCAAACAGAGGGCCCGCCGTCACTGGCACGCGTAAATGGTCCCAAAAGACCACGGAGCGAGCGGCGTCAGAGCTGACACAAATCACACAGTAATTAACCTTTACATTTAGTAATACAAACAATTATCTACGACTGAAGGTCGCTCTTGTTACAAACAAAAAAAAGGTTCAATCACTTGGAATTTTGCAAATTTACGCGTAAAAACAAAGGTTTCTTTTTCACTACACCAAAAAACTAGTACTTTCTTCGCAACAAAAAAACTTAATTTCTTCACCTTGATTTGTAGTAATGAGGCGGAGCCAGGCACAATGTCGAGGTGTTGAACAGATGCAGGTACAGTTTGGGGTTGTTCCCCAGTCCGGAAGGAAAAGAAGGGTAGACGATTTCAGAAAACTTTGGGACGAAACATCCGTATGTACGCCCCTGGGAAATTAGTTTACCTCTACTTCCACGGGATCAATCTTCGTGAGACAACGAAGCACAATTTCCAATTGCACGGGATCAATTTGCTTGTATCCGAATAGATCGAAAGAACAATTACCCTTAATTGCTCTACATCTGGGCTAACACTGCTAAATCCAATTCAAATCCGACTTCGTCGAGGTTTTCTTTTTGCCTAAGCAAAACTACGATACGGTAAACTCGATATAGCAGAGCAGCCGCGAAAAGACCCGTTGTCAGAAAAAAAAACACGTTCCCGCCCAAGAGTCTAGTACCAACTGACTTCTTCCCCGGCCATCCCAAGATTCCCAGCCTATTTTGTTCTAGGGGTCAAAGGGACACGTGCAACTTTCGAGAGATATTAAGGAAGCGATATTTGAACGCTAGCACTGCTAACAAGGGAATCCCTGGAAATGTTTTTGATCGGCAACTATAGCTTACAAAGAAAAAAACCTCGAGACTGGATTGATTTAAATTCACTTTTGTGGTAATCCTCAAAAAAGCAAGTCAGATAAGTGTAGTGGTTACCGCCTATTAGTTTGATGAGTCATGCCCTCAAAATATGAGTTATACACGAGAGAATATATCAAAAACTGGAAGAACAGATAAGGGAAAATCAATTTGGTTCCGTAGAGGTTTGAGAACGCGCGAAGCACTTTCGGAGTACAAATCTTGATTCAGAAATGTCGTGATGTAGTGTATATGCATGCCTGATAGATTTTGAAAAGGTTTTCGACAACCAACAGCAGCAGTCAGAATAGAGCAACAACTAACAGAAGAGGTTTAAATAAGAAGAGGATGTATGCTATCGCCGATACTTGCGTGGGGGGATAGTCACGAATGGAAAGGTCATCAGTAACATGAGATATGCCGAAGACACCTTGATTTTAATAAAAACACGTAATCACCTTCAGATACTAATGAACCGAATGGACACAGCTTGGAAAAAATTTGGTCTCAAACCAAACACTAATAAAACAAAATATATAATTATTATCAAAGATCACAACGTTAAAAGATATTGATGTTTATGTTAAAGGAACAAGATTGGAAAGACTTTCCAAGCAGTGTTTCTTGGCTCTCATATAAAAGCAAATTGGGACGCTTCTGTCGAAATCACAATGCACATAGAATCAACCAGGAGTACTTTTATATGCACGATAAAAGTACCCTGCAATCATAAACTGACATTAAACCTGCGAGTGAGGATAGCTTAAATGATACCTGTACTGCTATACGTTATAGAAGCATGGACGCTCACGGAAATCACCTTGAAGCACATAAGATCTTTCGAAACATGGGCGTATAGAAGATTACTCAGAATTAGCTGGATAAACAAGACGACAAACGTGGAGGTCTTAAAAGGAACAAATAAAGGCTTAAAACTCACAACAACTGTAAAAAGACGAAAATTGGAATATTTTGGCCATATTATGCGTCACTAGAGGAAGTAAGAGTTGCTGCATCTTATATTGCAAGAGAAGATCAATAGCAAGAAAAGTCCGGATAGAAGAATGTTTTGGAAGAAGAATCTTAAGGCAATGATTTAGGTAGTCCACAATACATCTATTCCGAGGAGCTGTGAACAAGGTTAAGATCTCTAATACGGTAGCCAACATGACCTCGTTAAACGTAGAAGAAAAAAAAAACGATTCTAAGTTAGTTTGATGGACGTAGAAGATTTATCGTGCCCGAACGCTAGTTAAATAAATTTTACTTTATACTAGCTTATAAAAAAGCAAATCCATCACGGCTTAAATCACAATCTACGTAAAGTTAGAATATTAAATGGGTGATGGGTTATTTACAATATATTCTCAACTATTAGGGTGTGCTTGTTTGTTTTGTCAAATACTTTTTAAAAACTTTTAATTAAATTTTAGGTCTGAACATCATTTTCCAGTAATTAAGCTGCTGGTTAATGTGGATATTTTTCATGCAATTTTTCACTGCTTCTGGGTACTATAATTAGTTTACAAAAGAATTTAAACACAAATCGAAGTAATAGCCCAGAACGTAAATAAACAATAAAATTCACACAGGCTAAATACTTTATAATTGACACTTAACAGAGCTAGATAGCTACCAAATTTACTAGCGGTCATGCCAACTTATTGTGAAATAATTTTACAATACCGTAAAACGAATATCTGCAAAGCGTATCGTATTAAATTTAAGATATGCGCACACAGCAAGCCAACAAAAAATATTCTGTTCAAATAAGGTTTCTGTCTTTACACTTTGATTTTTAATATTTAATAAATTCTTGTATATAAATAGTACTCAACCTCTAAAAATTTTTTTTTAATATGTTGAATATTTTCTCGGAAAAGAAAACGAAAACTTTTTAAAGATAGAAATTTGCAGGCAATAAAGGAGAGTTTAGAAAGTTTTAAGTTGAAAAGTTCTTTAATATTAAATTCGAAATATTTTTATCCAGGTATATAATGGATGGAAGAGGGAATATGAAGTAGTTCTAACCCATTAAACTTTCGTAATAATTTGGTGAACTGTATAAATGTAATAAAAGTTGTATTCAACAATAATATACATAAATAGCCTGCCATAAACACGTTAAGGGTTACATGCATTTGCCAAATTACCTTGGCGTTTCTCTCTTTACTTATAAAAGTTGTTGGAATACGATCGATATGGTATATGTATGTAAATACACATTTAACAATCTAAATTACAGTTTGATCAGTTCTTCCAAAATAATTTTTCTATTCGACTAGCAGTTTGCTGTAATATTCTGCAAACTGTCTTCTTCTAACACGGCTGTTTGTATTTATGGTTAAGTTGAGTGAAAGGCTTTGTATTGGAAAGCATTACCTGATTATATCGATTAAATGCAAAATGTAGACGTATTCCATTGAAAATCTAGCAAAGTAAGCATTACATGTTAAACCGATTAATTTATGATTTGGATGTTGGCTTAGTTTTTTCATGTTCACATCAAAGAGCGTAAATTCTAAAATTGTATAACAATTATTTAATATCATAACACTTTCGACATAATATTTATATATTCTCTAAAAATTTCATATACTATAATTTTTTAAGGAAAAAATTGTAACATCCATATAATTGGGCCCGAACGGATATTTAAAAATTCAGGATGTTCGGAGAGGAAATGTCAAGACCTCGCCGTTTGACTTTTAGGATACTGCTAAATAAAAAATATGATATTATGGGTTTGATTCTCGTATGTTAGCAAGGTATAGAGATATACTTTATGCAAATTGCGACAGTTTTGAAATGTGCAAAATTAACTAAATATACCTAATTATTTAGATTCAGAGACTACAACATTCTGTATGTACTGAACCTAGCAATGACTCAATTAATAAATTTTCACAGACTCCAATATGTTGACATCTACATAAATGATGTTAATGTAGAGATATATGCATACTTCGTGGACAGTTGAGAATCAGATCCACATTCGCTAGATACTTCATCAAAATATTAAATTAGTGGCCAAGCTTGTACGGACCATTTACTTAAGTAGACGACTATACAGGGTGAAAATACGTAAAAGCTTCCATGAACATACGGTCTCCGACTTCTTGTTGGATAGATAAATTTCATTTTACTATGACATATTACAACAATACTTGATGATGATGATGGCACTTAGGCCACATTTGGCCCATTGTACACCCTAACTAAGAATTTTGCCTATCTGGGGTAATTCCAACTCCAGTAGTGATTTTTAACGTGTCACACATCGCAGTGGCACGGGACCTACGGCTTTACTTCTTATCCGGCAGATGGCGCATTTTCAGATTTTTCCCCGCTAGAAAAATCTCGCCGACCTCAGCCAGGTTCGATCCCGCGTCCCTCGGATCTAAAGGCAAATATTAATACAATATTATGTAATTACTCTTAGAAGGAGGCTGTTGTCGAAGCAAATGTTTAAAATTGTTGTCCTGTATCTCAGTGCAAACTTGTGCGCGGTGCATAAAAGCTTGTCGAATACGTTCAAAACTCCCTGAGGTTCTTCTAATGAACAATGAACAACCATCTTATATTCTCTCTAATAGTTCCTGCCTTGTGTTTACCGTTAGCCTGTAAACTAAACTTAAGATAGAAATCTAATAGATTTAAATCGAGTGACCTCGACGGCTACGTAGCTGGACCACCTTCTCCAATCCATCGCCGGGAATAAATATTATCTATCTTGCAACTAAGTAAAAGTGTGCAAGTGTCCGATTGTGCATCACCCAACAATTTCGTCGTAATACAAGATGTACGTCTTCTAGTTTTAGTAGATCCAGTAAGGTGGTTTTTAATAACATTTCATAGTCCTGGCCATTAGGTCTGTTATGTAGTTAAAATTCTCCAATCAGATTATCGGCTATTATACCACACCAAATATTAATATATAGCGTGTGGCTTTCAAGTGTCCCAAATCTGAACATTACCATAATTAAATATTCCATATCTGGTAAAGCAATCTTCATCCGTATATCCACTGGCTTAGTCAAAATTATGTTAACACTTAATGGAAAAAAAACATTTTCTTTAGATATAACTAAGGTGACAGATTAACGCTAGAAGAAAGTGGTGACAAGCTAGCTGGAAGTATTTAGTTCTCCAGTCATAGACCATAGAAAGTTTATAGAACAATCAATAATGAATTTCAAAAACTACATACGACATACATATGTTGCAGTCATACGACGTTGATAGCAACTATCAATACGGATCACGGTGTATTTTCAACAGGATGGTGCTCTTGTGCATTTTGCTCGCAATGTTCGTGATTTCCTAGAGACCAATACAATACATTTCGAGGAAGATGGATATGATGAGGACCTTTACAATGGCCTTCCTAGTTCCGTGATCTAACGCTCTGCGACTAGTTGTGGAGTGGGTGAAAAAGAGAGTGGACAGCACAGGAGTTCGGAGTGTCAAATACTAAAGGAAACAATAATTAATGTGGTAACATCTATTCCTACAGAATTCTGTGCCAGGGCGTTAAATGCTACTTTTGATCGTTTTTTTATGTTTCCGAGAGTTGATAATAATGGACAACCGGTTGAGAATTTACATTAAATAATATTCTGCATATGATAAACGATTTATAATGTTGAATGTTTTTCCCATTTAAGTGGTAATATAATTTTGACATACCCAGTATTATGATGCTGGAAAAGTCATGGCTATGGACACACAGTTCTAAGAACCATTGATAATGACTGCAGTATTGGGGTATAGATGTTGTTCATGAATTACTCTGCAGACACAAGATTTATGAAAGTTTTTCGTTGCAGAAATTCAGATTAACAATGGTTAAAATTTCGTTTTTAACAATAGCATTTCGACGACCAACGGTACTTGCCTTAAACGATCCATTTTCTTGTAATCTCCGATCATTTGCTAAGAATGCTTTGGAGATGGTAGGTAATGGTTTCAAGATTTATTGTGGTAAAAACGAATTGCAGCAGCAGCTTTACAGAAACCAAGCTACATATCAGCAATTTATTCAAATATGTAGTCTATTTCAGCAGCATAACTTCATCCAGTACAATGATAAAAAAGTAGAAGAATGGTGTATTACTTAAAATGACATTTGCTTTGACCACAGCTCCCTACTAACAGTTGTTAATAATGTTGTATTAAGTATTGTTGTTAAAAATCACTACTGGAGTTGGAATTAACCCAGATAAGCAAAATGCTTAGTTAGGGTGTACAATAAGCCAATGATGGCTGCAGTGCTTAGAGATGCTTGGAAAACCGCGTCCTAGATCTCTTTAAAAGCAAAAATCAACAATCAAGTATTGTTGTAATATATTAGAGAAAATAAAATATCTCCTATCTTTTCAACGAAAGGTCGGAGATCATAGATCGTGGTAAGTTTTTTTACTAATTTTGTATCCCTGAATGTATTCCCAAATTGACGGAACACATTTAAGGGACGCCTTGTACACAGCATTAACTTCTATTTGATATTCTTGACTGAGCAGATTACAATTGGTTAACTGTTTCAAAAGCATTTAGAGTTAGCATGCTCAATTCATATTCTATAAATTTGTTTCTGACTTATTGTTTAGCAGACTAGATGCTTCATTCAAAATTTTCAGTTATAGTAAGAACCTAACCTTACTTTCCATATATTCACCTAATCTACAATTTAGCAGACCAGACCATGTGGTCACGTTATCAATCCTTCTGACGAAACGTATATTTCAGATTTGGTTAAGATAAAGTCCGTAGTAAACTAATCTAAGTCACGCTTTATAAGTAGTCATTGAATTAACATTTCTGACTAAAGGGTTAAACAACTAAATCTTGCAACTTGTTCCAGGATATAATGTAGGTAAAGCATTCTGGTAATTAATTGTATCAAACAAATGTGACGGGTCTTGTTTTGTGTACAATTATTGATGTTTTTATTATTTGTTGTTTATTATTGATTATTGAAATATGAATATTTTTGTAGCAGGGAAATATACTTCGAAAAATCAATTTAACGCATGTGAATTATTTTTTTATTCATTAGAAGTTTTACAATATGCAAATGTAACTTCAATCTCTATATAATTATTATAATAATAGCAATGATAATACACACTACCTACTTATAAATAGAATTAAATTCGATTTAGTAATAGTTAATATACTCTTATACAAACTTTGATTCTATACACACTTTTGATGGCATAAAGGCTGCTGTTTCAAAAGATATTCGAAAACTTACTATTACTAGTCACTAACATTATAATACTGCGTAATTGGAGGTTCTAAATACTGTCTATATAGTCTTTAAAACAAAAAACTTCTGATAGAGAACTAATAGGGTATTTATACTTATCACGTCTCATTAACAAGGTACTCGACTCCGCTACTAAAGGTTTAACACAATCAACCCAACTCAGTAACTCATTTCTTTTATGAAATTGGTAATGAATGCGCGAAGTTCGATATAATGGTAATAATCACTGGTATTTCATTAAAGCCTTTCATCGAAGCTCCGAGTAAACTACCTTAGATTCACGTTCAGAAGGGAAAAGCCTAGATTGGAGTCGTTTTAATTAAACTTATTAAAGTTTAATTTCTTAAATAATATGCACCTATAAACTTTAGTTCTTCCATCTGTCTAACTTTGCCAATTAAATTATTTTCTGATCGAAATTTGATTTACGGTGTATTAATCTATCGCGATAGCTGCCAATGTACATTTACATCATTTTAGGGCAACTGTCTGCTATATGAAATTACGTGGGAGTAGCGATATTGATACAGAAAATATTTAATATGCTCGCGTGTTTAATTAAACGTAGCAGTACATCTGGTTTAGGATAGCTTTTGATTAAAATTGTTTCCTTGCAATATAATTCCCTCCAAGCAAGCAATTGCTAAATCTAATTTAATTAAATTTGCACGTGAAATGTAGCACATCCAAAGGTAGCTCGTTTATTAAATAAAGTGATAGTTGAGTGTTTTATTATTACAGGAATTGGACATGAAATTGTGGAAGTAACAGTACAAAAAATAACACACGCAACTATAAATATTACAGCAGGAACCTACCTATAATTACTAACTATTCTATTTCTGAGCTTTCAAAGCAACTGTATCAATAGAATTTTTGAATACTTATATTTGTGTAGATTTAATTTACCCAAGCTAACTAACTAGTAGATGCAGAGATGATAAACTGTATATCTAGCTTTTGAACAATGTTTTGTTTATTTACTCAGCAGCGTGTAAATTTAGGCAAAATCATCAGATTTTTGTTTAAACAAGTTTATTATTAAGTTATATATTTAGTATTTATATTTAAAGATTGTTGTAAGATAATTTAGTTTCATCTTTTTAACTAGATTAGTGGTGTTAAGTTGTGTAATAATTAACAAACTGAATTACAATAATATATTCTATACTATTTACACTGGCATAATTATGGAACTAAAATAACTCATAATGTCAAGCTAAAACGAAAAGTTTTCTTTGGTATTATAGGTGGTTATTTTAACTTGCGTTTAGAATAAAATACTTTGTTTCTTTTGCCTCACTTACAATTTTATACATGCGATATAAGCTTAATTCGAAGCAATCAGAAATTCTCAATTGTAACCTAGATAAATATTTGGTTTTATTTAAAAGCTACATGTAATTTCTTTACTTTAGAATGACAGACCACGCGGTATTATTTTTAAATTTCAAGTAATAGTTTTTCAAGTTCGGTGAAGCAGTGCATTTCTATTATTGATTATCACGGAATAGTCTACAGATGGAAACTTAAAGTCCTGGATGTCTACCAACGCGCCTCGCTGATTTACATAGGAAAATATCTATCTTCTGCAGAAGTAAAATCTTCCGTAGCATTTACGGTTTCTACATTACTTCTTTGACGTGTTTGATAAAATGTTTTAAATTTACAGCAATTAAATTATTACGCTGGTTTCGTCATTTCTGTCACTAACCGTGAAACTTCTTTATATTATGTTTAGAAGAAAATTAATACAGTAATCTTATGTAGCTCAAATACGCGTTTATTTTAACATATACAGAAATTCTCCAGCTTGAACGTTTGCAAGATGAACCTATCAAAAAATTTACGAAACCTATTAAATTAAAGCTACGCATTTAATTATAAACTTCCGCCGAGGTTCGTGTATTATAAATTAATAAACAATAATCTTGCACCAGCGTTGTAAATCAAAAGCATATCCAGCAATATATATTTTTTGCCTAAATAAATGAAAACTTGTATAAACAAACACGTAAGTTTTTAGTAACCACCAACTTTAAAATTTATGCATCTAAGTTTGAGAGCCCAAAGTTTGCTATTTTTGATTCGTAACTTAAACAAACTAAAAGCAAATTTGAAAATTTAACGACTTTGTGCTACGTACTTGACGAGATAGTTATGAAAAGGGTCCAATAAAGAACATCTGTATGAACGCTTTTAAATAAGCGCTGTAACAAATTCAATTAACAATTTACGTTTCGTGCCTGAATAGGTTCATTTTAACGTGATTATGCATTCATAACACGGATAGAAGATAATCAAAAATTTCAACCAGTTTCCGTGAAAATTCTAGGCTTTTCCGTTTACTTGTAGCTCTGCTACGGAACTGAATTATTACATGCGCAGATTATTATTTTGGTGCCTAATGAAAATTGTTACAGACGTTTGCGGAACTTGCTTAAATGAATATAATGCAAGCAAAATTGAGAATAATGAAATTGTCTGTCTAAAAGCGTTACTGAATAAGGTTAATTAAATTTTAATATAAAAAGGCAAGCGTAAATAGGTAAAATATCACTTGATTATTAAACATTTTTAAATTATTCTCTGGCTTATATTATCTTTATATTAATTATGGTTTATTAAACACCCATTTATATTATATACAGTTTTATGTAAACATTGGTTCTTTAATACGGGGATGATATAAATACGCTTGTCATCATACATGCTCTTCGAACACGCAAGCTATCGCTATCGATCAGCATTGTGGGACACGAATTTGCCTTACAAGCAACAAGTACTCTTCGAAAAACCATTTTGAAGGATCGTTTTAATCAATCACACTGACGTACTTTTTGTGTCGTCAATGAAAATCGAAGACTGAAAAATTTGCTTTGAATTTTATCAGTAAAACATATTGTGCGATGAATATCCCTTAACGACCAAGCAATACCTTGTCATTTTGAAAAATGTAAGAAATTTACTTATACATCCCCAACTTACTATACCTTTAGATAAATATTTAACAATTTCATTTGATAATAGTACTATGATATACGTATTTCATCATGAGTTCTAATTTATGCGAACATGCGATATGAAAGGTGGATTTAAATATTATTGGTCGAATTTTCACTACTCTCGCACAAACACAAACTCATTATAGTGATTCCAACGGTTTTCTTCGGCATCCACTCCAGGTTTGAGTTCGGAAGCGTTTCCAGATGTTCCGGAGCCACAGCTACCCACCAGCTTGAAGCCTTGCTCTAACAACATATCGAATGCTTGCTCTAAGAAGGAATGCTTAAGGAAGAATCGTGATGTGTAGCGTTCTGACTGACCGTGATCCGGATCCCGACTTTCGTTCAGCGTTTCGCCGAATACATCTCTACAAAGTGCTACTCTGCCACAAACCAGAATTCGAGAGAGTTTTCTGAATTTAACGTCCGCCAGGCCATCCTTTCCAAACTGGAAGCTTCCTCTGTAGCCGACGGTAATGACACCAGCAGGTCTTGACCGGGAACCTTCAGAGATGGCCTCAATGAGTCCGGGTAGATTATATTTTTCCGCCTCCTTTTTCAGTCGTTCTCGCTCCCTGAAGCATTCTGGAAGCACCAGACCGCCGTCTCGTAAATAATCTAACACATACCGGAAGAGCACCCCGTCGCGGTCCAAAAAGTAGCGACCCTTGTTGTCTTTCGTTGCTGGTTCACGAGATGTGAAAATTGCCCCCAATTGAGAATCCGGTTCTCTTGTGAGAGTTTCCAGCGAGGTGGTGTAATTGACGCCACCGACGTTAAGCTCCACGATGTCGGGGAACGCGGATTCGCCCGACATGTCTCCCAGCCTGCGTGGGCCACACTGGGGGCCCCCAGACTCAGCCGAGCGCTCCCCGCCCGCGCGCCTGAGCTTTCACTCTGGTAACCCCCGGTTCATTACACCCTTTATTAGTTTCTCTGTATTAAATCATATTTGCACTTGATCCCTTCTGCAGGATTACTAACAATGTGTATTTCTTCATTGCTCCTAAGTAAATTACATCTGATCATCTTAGTCACGCGTGTTTCGTGAATCAATACACCTTCCTAGTTTCAACCCTCCGCGCGCGCAGCTGTGCTCCCCAAAATGCACTATAAATAACCCGTAACTCATTCCTGCCAGCTCTGTTGCTTTACTCTGTTACCCCATATTACGGTGACCTCAGGCTTCACGGATTATGATTATCCTTCCCACGTTTTTGCGAGTAATAGAAAATGTTCCTAAAATTAACCTCATAATTCGCATTAAATGTCCCGCCAACCCTCTTCCATCCCTATAAAAATCAACTGTGAAAGATCGTTGAACATTTTGTCTCCGGACATATGGTCTTCTAATGCGTCGTCCTAGGGGGATGTTTTGTCCGCATTCTATACTTCAACTACAAATCTAGCACCATATGTTTAATTCTTTCACTAGCAGTTCATTCGGTTAACTTAGGTAAAATTTATGATAAGCTTTCTATGTTTTAAAGACGAACAAAAGATAAAGATTTGCTGCTACACTCCATATCAAGTCAACTAATTTGTGAACCTTCACATTACCTATCTTAATCAGATTCATAGACAAGTAGTAGATATACAGGGTGTCCTTTAAATACCTTAAAAGCTTCAGGTAGCACTCTTCTGTAAGAAATACAGTCCTCAAAAACACTAACACGAACTTCCTACAGTGCTTAGTTTCCTCACACGAGACACTTAAAGAATATTATACTTGGCAAAGTTGACGATGTCTTTGCCTTTATGGAGAATTTAATTAGTAGGCCGACATTACATGAAGCAAAATCGAGATGTCCAAAAATTACGTTTTTATCATTTAAATTTTTAAATTACATAATATTCATTTATCATTTTTAACCGCGTCTGGTAAAAAGAGGTAATTAATAAACTGAATGACAGTGATGTTGATTTAAAAATTAGACTGTTCATTATTACTCTTATCTGATATTTTTTAAATTGTTTGAATCATTCTGCCAATGCAAACTATTCTGCTGGATTTTAAATAATCAAACCAAAATCATTATGCACTACCCTTTTTGTATTTTATTAATTTACAAATTGTTCAAAATTTCTGCCTCCAACTTCGTGGCATTTCATTGCCCTTGTAATAATGGATAATTGGACACGCCGCAGCATGTCTTCGTTTATGGTTGTCGCCGCCTCACCTATACGCTGTACCAAATCTTCGTAATTTTCAACAGGCGTCAAATATACCAAGTTTTTCAAATGACCCCACAAAAAGAAATCAAGTGGCGTCAAATCGGGACTTCGTGGAGGCCAGGCTACCCTACTTCCGCGACCTATCCATTTTCGTGGATAATTTTCGTGAAACCATTGCCTAACTCTAGCAGCGTAGTGACTTGGAGCTCCGTCTTGTTGCATCCACATATCCCGACGAACTTGCAAAGGAACATCTTCTAATAAAGGTGGAAGGTCGTTATTTAAGAAATTTAAGTAGTTCTCAGCATTTAATCGGTTAGGTAGTACAAAAGGCCCAAGGAGTTTATTATCTACGATTCCTGCCCAAAAATTCACTGAAAACCGAACTTGATAATTTCCGTGGTGCAGAGCATGAGGATTTTCATGTGCCCAGATATGTTGGTTGTGAGAGTTAAAGATGCCATTTCTCGTAAATGTCGCTTCGTCTGTCCACAGAATGTTGTTTACAAATCTTGCATTTCCTCTATGTTTTTCTAATAACCAATCGCAAAAGCTAACACGTTTCTCGTAATCTTCCTCTAATAAATGCTCCACTCTTACTTTATGGAACGGATAAAGTAGATCTTCCTTCAAGATGTTATAAACGGTGGTCTTGGAGGCACCAACAACTCTAGAAAGAGCACGCACGCTAGTACCCGGATCATCTGTTACAAGTTCCAGTACCTCCTCTTCTAAATTTCCGTTTCTAACATATCTTGGTCGGCCTCTATCAGCATTGGGAGCAGGACGGATATTTCCTGTTTCTCTAAGCCTTTGATTTGTAGCCCGAATTACCACATGGCTGGGATGTCTCCTATTCGGAAAACGCTTGGCGTAAATCCTAGCAGCTTGATTGCAGTTTCCGTGCCACTCCCCAAGAACCCAAATCATGTCAACGTACTCGTTTGTGTCGTACTCCATAGGAAATAAATGCAAATAACCCAATAACAAAACAGGAACCAAAGCAACAAAATGAATGAAAGCAACAAAGTGAATGAATACAGAAAAACGCAAATAAACTCACAACGAACCAGGAACTGAAGGAAAATGACAATGCAAACGTCCCGATAAGTAAGATTTTGACAAATGTCGAAAAACAAATTTTTTACTTTTCATCACAATACCATGGCCTTGCACTGTTGTCAAATGTAGTATTTACGAAATTTATCATTTTTAACAGTACTTCCAGAAGAGCAACTAGAGCGTCAACTCAATATTAATCTTTACATAATCAAGTGGCAGTCAGTCACTTATCGGCAGATACGTGCAACATTAAAGTTCTCGTTATTGTTTCCATGAAATTCTGTTTTAAAGATATGAACTTTAACACTCCCGTACAAGAAAACTAAGCTCCAAATACCTACTGAAGCTTTTAAGGCATTTAAAGGACACCCTGTATACAAAAATACAAATTTAGAAGCTTGAAATATTAGGAGTTTTAAAGTTATTGCCTATTTAATTGGGAGAAGATTCCCCTCGAAAGGCTACAGTTTTTAGTTTAAATAAATTAATACGTTTTCTATAAATTATGTAAAAGGTGATTGGCATAACAGAAAACGGCAATTTCGTTAAAAAATGAATTCGTCGGCTATGATTGAAACGAAATATTACTTTAAAAATAGTAACCTACAACTGGAAATCTAAAGAAATAAGGCAATATTAGTTACTATAAGAAATAGAACTACTATTGACAAGATAATTCTTAATTGCAACATTACAGAAGAATGAAAATTAGGAATGTATAAGGTTCGTTGGGTATATCTGAAACCCAGTGCGCTAAAATTCGTTTTAAAGAATAAAATGTGTTTATTACCCTTTCGATTTATTGCCAATCTAAAATGAATTCAATAGTTTTCAAGTGCAAGCAGTACGATATTGTAAACCCAATTCACACCAGAAGGTTTTTTTGAAAGATGCAAAGAAACTGATATTAATGCCCATTTGTGGTACGGAAAAGATCCACATTCGTGAGATTTTATTGGCATCTATCAAACATGTATTGTGGTGAGGAAAAATATATTTAGGTATTTTATAATTACTACGGCATTAGTTTACCTGTTTACTCTGATCTTGGAATTTGTTAGAAAAATTTAAGTAGACACTCTTCCGTAAATCCATTAATCAGGAAGCTACTATTAAAACAAAACTGAGGTGATCCGAAATTACTTAATCTCCGTTTTAAATAAACGGTTCTAGATCATTTGCACGCCCCCGTTTGCTCGCCACTATTTGCTCGCCGCCGGTTGCTCGCTGGGAAAGATTCTCTCCAAGACAGTTGCCATCTGTTTGCTCGACAGCCAACTTGCTCGCAGTACTAAGTATAACCGCACCAATACAGGAAACTAATTTATATTTTGATAGGCACCTTCGTTTGTAAAATAATTAACATAACTTTTACTTCATAATTGAATTGATTTTCAGATACCACAGGTATCGGAAGAGTTTAGTTCTTTAAATAAATTTTGATATTTTACAGAAATATTTCTATTCGTTTATGGAAGTTGTCTAAGTTGATAGCTACCTCTTTAAATAATTTGTAAACTAAAAAATGCTATTTGTAAAACAATAAGTACAACAATTTCAATAATGTCTTGAGAAGTCATTAATATTACCCTGTACGAATTCAAATACAAGAACAGTCAACTCTGCTTTGTCTATCAACATTCCTTAGAGGAATGTAAGATTTTGAGAATTACCACCAGCATATTTTATGTTATGAATATATTGTTTGTCGAGCATCTGTCCGGCGAGCAATCGGTGTGGTGCGCAAACAAATATTAAGCATAGAGATCTGTGAGCAAACGGTGAAGAGGAAACGGTGCCGAGCAAGTGGGCGGACACCAAAATAAACTTTTTGTATTAGAATTATATACACCCTACACTTAATTTAAGATATTTATTTCAGATTGTGAACAAAGTAGCACCATGTTCCCGCAGAAGAACCATATCAAATTAACCGACGAAAAGTGATATGATTTTCCATCATAACGAAGGATGAGGAAAATGCAGGCTAATGAATCAACGGTTGTTCAAGTAACGCCAAAATTGAAAAATTGATGCGAAACTCCGAGGTTATCTACCAAAAATAACCTCTGCTGGAGATGATACCAGGTTAAGAGGAACCACTTTGACCAACAGGATCCTCAATTCTAGCAATGCTTTAATATGAATAATCATTCTAGTAATACGTATGTCAAAAGGGGAACAATTTTCACCAAACTGGTTTTACTGATCTCCAAGAAAGAACTTGAAAATCTGGTAAGTTAAATAGATGCAAATTAGTCGTCTAGAACAAGGGCTGTCCGATTAACGTATTCTAATACTTATCAGCACATTTTGTAATACCACATGTTTTAACTTCAATTACAATAAGAAAATGTACATAATTTTTAATAAATGATTTATTTCAAGTTATGTTTTATTAACACGCAAAAATTTGATCTGTTTGTTAGATTTAGTGTGTTTGCATATCTTTGTGGATATTTAAACATATAAGTTTAATACAAGCTTTCTCTAATTCCTCAAGTAATTCAGAACTTCTTCACTTCACTGTGTCTTACAATGTTCATTAACATAGTGAAAGTATGAGAAAGAACAACTGTCGTTTAGCTTGTTCGTGGAAAAATAGATTGAGAAAAATGTTCTCTATTTTTATAGTGGGCTGTTAAGCTGATTTCAAAATAAATGTATTTTAGATTGGGAATAATAGCTATATTGAAAAGATATTGAAAAAGATTGAACTTTTTAGAACGAGTAACCGCGGTGGCATGTTGCAAACATATTGTACAAAGCTTATTCTAACTTTCCTTTATAATGTTACAATTAAGAACTAATTTATAAATAGTATTTCATTAAATTGTCTGCGTTAGGTGACAATTTTTAAAGTGTGATTTAATTTCAATTATAGCTATTTCCAATCAAAATTAGTTTCAGCAGAATCAGCGTAAATGAGTAAGTAATCATAATTAGTAAATATTCTAGTATGTGTTGCCACTGAAATTCTACGATAAAACTCAAGTAGACGAATATGTACTGAATCAAAGAACACTTAGTATACTTTAAAGTAATATATTAGTCACCTAATTTGTGGGAAACATGTTTATTTAAACCAAAAATTGCACGTGATAGAGGACAATGTTCTTAATTTAATAGGCTATAGCTTCGAAGCTGTTTACTATTTTAACTACCTGAATTTGTATTTTCAGTTGTCTCTATATGTCACCACATATCTACGAGTTTTAGAAAAATCGGTGGCGTGAACATTCAACATTGGACAACTTGCTATATAATGACCCATAAGTATATTTTACATTCGCCGGTTTCAAATACGTTTCATCTTTTGCCTGATTTTTCAGGTTTTCCGTGCAAATTTAATTTTTACTCTTTATATTCTTTTTATATTGATTAAGATTTCTAGAAATTATTGAATATTTTTTAAAGGTATCGTCTTTTTCGCTGACATGAATATTTAATATAATTGTTAATAAAAGTCACAGCTGCAGTCCGTAATTTATATATCAAGCGGTTTCCAACCAGAAAACAACGGTCTGATAAATATTTAGACTTCTTGAAACGAAGGTAAATTTGTTCACTATAGAAGCTGTAGACCCAGCACGATTATAAACGTGGAAAATGAATTGATAGTGTTAGAAGCAGTGAACGAGAATCTCCACGTAAATCAAAGTGATCTAAGAACAAATGTGGATATTAGTAAAATTTTACTCACACACGAATTCTGAAAGCAATCATGTCTATCATGTACGAACTGCATGATCCATAGTTTTTAAATTATAAATTACATAAATTCTCAAACAATGATGAAGTGAGCAGGCATAACTGGCACTATGAAGCACACGAGAATCCGCACTGAATACGTATTACTCATTTTTTCTCTAAATGTTTAGTTTGGCATAGTAGTAGGTATCCATATTATTGGACTACACTTCTTTCATGAAAAATGTATGTGGACTATGTTATTTTTAATATTGATCACGGATTTCCTACAAAACATTTTAGCCGGATTAGTGGAAGATGTAGTACTCAATCTACAACAAATACTTTGGAACTAACATGATGGCTCTCCTGTTCACTACAGTTAGATTGTTAAGAATTGCTTAAATAATGTATTTGGAAGAAATCGGGTTGAAAGAGGAGCTGTGCATCCATGGCCAGTAAGAAGTTATAATATCATTACACTAGACTTTTTTCTTTGGAATACAATTAAAGAAGTACTATACCGTATTCCGGTAGTAAATGAACATGATTTACAACAGGGGTTTGTAACATTTGTTTAGTTTTGCCGCTTCATATGAATTAAAGTCTTATTTCAATTGCCGCTCATAAGTCGATTACTATTCCATTCTTTTCAAAGGTTAATTTACGGCAGGTCACCCTTTCGGAACTTAAGAGAACGCTGACAAGTATGTTTAATCTGTAGCGCTGATCGAAAACAGTTCTTAGAGTTCTTTGTCTGCAGAATGGCACTGAAATTCCTACGCTCCCCGGAAGTTCCACGTGGAAGGTTTTGTTCTAGAATTCTAGCAACATATTTCGTAATATGGTGAAATACTTTCAGCTGCTGCATACTTGATTGCGCTTGTTTTTTCGGCAGTATACTTAAGATCTTCTTTCTACTCGGTTGCTTGCTAAGACCTCAGCGCCGATGACAAGTACTGCAGGGGTGGTTTGGGTTTCGATGGGTGTCCATTGCGTGAATGTTCGTATCGCTGTTATCAACGTGGGATGAACAGAACCATCGACGAGTGTCGGATTTAAGAAGTACGCTGGATTTAACCCTTGGACGGCAATTCATTGCGAATTTGCTTATCACTTTTGACGGATTAATATCGAAGCCCTTTCCTGACCCTCTGGATGTCCGCTGCTGCGACAAACGCAAAGCGATCTCGTGCTTGTGATCTTTTCTAAGGAAGAACCTAGGAACACCTCAAATTGTGCCCCTCTATTCCCTACCAGAAGAAAACTAGGGTTAAAATTGTTAATTGTGCTGCTGTGAAAACTTGTTCTGAGATTCATTTTATTGGTATAAAGTAATGAACCCTTTTCTTGAGGTGACATAAAGCATTATTTGACATTATTTGTTAATTGTAAAGTGTAATTAATTTTGGTAAACTCGAACGTCGCTGGCTGCGCAGATCTGTGTGTTTAGTAAAGTTCTCTTTGGTTTGGACGTCCCAACTTCGCCTTTGTTCAACTACAGATATTACCGTTCTGATTGCATTTTTTTTGTACTATGTGTGTTACCAGTTTCAAGCAAAAGAATTGAATGTGTCTTAAAATTCACCATATCTTTTATTTCTGTGTATTTTGTTGTGCATGAACTTTGTAAGAATTCTATACAGGAGGAGACACAATAAAGGTCAGTTCAATTCCCGTAAGCTGCTGGTTTCTCGGCCCTCCTACCAGAACCTGCATTCAGCTGTAACCTAGAGGGTGGCGCCCCATAATTTCGACTTACCATGTATACAACTACGTTATATTTCCGTCACTTAAGAGTATCTTGTGAACCCCTCCCTACTTCGCTGAGCTAAATCGAAGGCACATCTTGCCCGCTGCGGTCCGACGAAAAAGCTCGTTTGGCCCGTAACAGGTTCTCAACCCTTTTTAAGCATTGACCCCTTACAAGAAAAAAATCTTTTCATCTACACTTTTTCTAGCTTAATGATTAGTATAATACTATAACATGTACGAGTAGAATTTTCTACTTTTTCTTTTTCTTCAATTGAAACAAACAGGATTTTTAGAGGGGGCGTTGTCCCTCTACATAGTACCCAGAACTCGAACTCATATTGTTAATGACACCTTTCTAGTTTTCATCGACCCCCAGGTGCTGAATATAGACTTCATTGGGAACTCCTGATTTACCAAATAGAATAATCGAGGAGTGTACATCAATTATAATTAAGATACTTGCTCCAGTCGAAGATCGTTGTTAAAACGAATTAGAAAATGTGTGGAAGTGGAGAGACGCAATTTTAAAGATTTACTGAACTAAATAAAACTATGCTATTTAGTTTTTGTTCTTTTTCACTTGTTTTGTTTTTACTCTAGTACGGTTATACTAATGGGTGCTTTTATTGTTAATTATTAATATCGGTAAAACTGTTAATTGCTACATTAAGAGATCAATTTGACTGAAAGCAACTATAATCCGTGTATAGACTATAAAATATGCAAGAATTTCATTTGCAGTGGTACATGTATGTTGGGTTGCGTCAGTCACTTTGAATAGGGGATAACTTTGGTACCACACCCTGTATATAAACCACTGTTTACATATTTTAATCCCTCTCACGTCGAAATTGGTCATAATTTATGTTGTAGGCCATATGATAGCAAGTAAAAATTTGTCGAGTAGCTAGGCGCAAATTAATTCCTGAGTATAGTTTTTCTTAATTAAACTTTTAATTGAGTTTCTTTTCCTGCTGGCGAACTTTTTCGCGCTTTTCTTTAGCTTCTTTTTCCTTTCAGATGATCTTATTTCACTCCCGTTGTTTTATTCATTTGTCGTGTAAACTGTAATTTAATAAGCGAAAACCAACATTTGCCATTAAGAATGATTGCTGACCTGTCACGCAACACTCTACACTTATTAAATGGCACTCAACCATTAGCTGGAAATGGTTTTAACGCCTGGTGTTTGAGCTGGATTATTGGGTCTCGTTGTCTTTCCCATTTTCGGGGTATTATGTTCCGCGCTCCGTTTATTTCCTGCTCTTACTGTTTTCAACAGAACCAAAATTTTGAAGGACTAAACAGTTGCGGGAGTAATTCAGGATTAAACTACTAATATAGGTGTATTGATTGTATTTGCGAATAGAAAGCTACAAAGCACAACATTTCCCCATTATTTTACTACAAAATATAAAACTAGTACTTTATTTATCAATCAATTTACGACATCATAGTTAGCACAGTTGACTGTCCTACAGAAAATAATACATCAATACCTGCTATAGTTAGTCCAATTAATACAAAAATAACAACACTTGATTATAATAATTCTTTAAAATTTACCAATAATCCTAAACAGCAATGCTCTTGGCCCAACGATTTTTTAAAGACGATGTTCCAATACGAGATTCCGATTCCCCAAGGTCTGCAAAATATTTTTCAAAACATCGTTTTTCAAATTATTCTTTTCAGCCGTGAAAAGCGATGGTGAAAGGTGGATAGTGTAGTGATTTTTGCGATGGAAACCTCTACAGTATGGAAAAAATTACTGTGGTTACAAATTGACGCAGAAACGCAGTTGTATTCTCCTTAAAACGGTCCAAACACTCTTGAGAAGTTTGTATTGAACTTCTTTTTAATGCAGTGTTAGAATTTTGGTATATCACCAACTATTTCATTTTAGTTCGATTGTTTATGCATGTTTATCTGAAACACCTAGAGTCTCGGAAATTTGAGAACTATTAATCAGCAATCGTTTAATACAACATCAATGATTTTTGGTGTTGTAGCAGTGGCCATCTAGTGCCAAGTCGTTTTTTCATGATTTTACGACGACGAAAAGAGCACTATACAAAATTGTAGTACTGCTGAAATATGCACGTATAAGGTAATGAACAACTGAACGATATGACTAAGCTGATCAGATAACTATACCAGAATTAGAAACTGCGATTAAAGCAGCCTCTAGGTAATTGACATAAAAATCATAAAATACGGAAACCTGTCCAATCAGACTACTAATCCAGCCAGCAACATTAATGGGCGAGGAACAAAATGGCTTTTAAAAAGGCACTTACGCATAAATAAAACGTTTTTTCTCTTAAATTACTTGACGAGAACACTACACACTTCTCTTATGTGCAAGTGTTGTGCATGTGCCGTAGACATAGAGGACCTACAACTTAACATGGGCTGCGAACCACAGGAGGTGTACAAACTTCTACTTCAGAGAAGATTTACTAGGAATAATACTTCGCCGGTTTGCCATTGCTTTGCGAGGGAAAACGGCCGTTAAAAAATCCGATGTTCCGATACTGGAAATTGAACCGCAGGTCTGAAGCGCAGAAGTCTAGCGTACGTATGTAGCGCAAATGAAATTCCATAATGTAATGGCATTACCAGCACTGGTGTCTAGGTATCAATCTTAGCATGACCAAACAAAGGCGAAGCAACAGAAATTTGATGTTTTAAGATCACCAAACGGATGTACTTAATAAATAGGAAATCAATAAATAATAGGAAGGATAAAAATAGCATAATTGCATAACTTGAAAGAGCAGTACAATTGCAACTTAAATCATTTGTTTCTACCAGTAAATAAGATTCAAGTAGGCATAATATTCGCCAAACCTCCGAACACTATGAAGAAGATCTATCCACAACAAAAACAACTGAATAACTACAAACCATGAATAATACAACTGCGTAGACAGCATTGTAAAATATACATAAGAAGAATGACTGCCGAAAGAATACCTAGACAAATAGTACAATACAAGGCCAGAGACAAACAGGACCTCAAGAAGACCCTGAGTGAGGTGGTGACTTGGGGCTAAACAGACCAATGGGCTTTGAAGTAGATGGTAATGATAACTGTATACAAACTACTCGACAGAATGACTTGATATTTAATGTACAGTTGTTTTTATAGGAGGCAAAATCAATGCCTGCACTAGTAATTTGAGAGCTCTCATAGCATCTATACTTAAATACGACAGGTTTTTAAACGATTTTTGCATGATAGTAAATTGGTCATATAGCTAATATAATGATATAATGATCAAAGAAATTAAACTGTGTAACTCCTAGTTTAACCTCTGAAATTTAGTAAGTGTCAGTAAAAAAATGGTTGCTTATGTTAAATTACAATTCTAACAATTCAAAGTATCATAATTCTAGAAATATCTAATTTTTAAGGCAATAATAAAAATGATTTCAATATTTATTAATCAGTAGGTTAAGTTATGTTATTGGGAAGTTTCCTTGGGAGATTATCATATAACTAGCCTAATTTTCTAATTATAAGTAAGTATTTTGAGAAAATTGTACTTAACAAGTAGACAGACCGTTCAGCATAATCATGGTTTGAACAGTGAGTTGATCTAAAAGGAGACATATCTTTTTTACAGTTGTACGTTCGTTTTTACGATTGCAGCACAATTGACAATTGCAATGCCATCACCATTTTTATTTGATCGCTGGAAAGTGATTGATTTGATTATTTTGTCGTGTTACAACTGTATAGAAGGATTCTTTTCCCGTTTTACCAATCGTACAGCGACCAAGTTATATTTTAATTTCAGTTTAGATTACTTCCTAACCACTGTAAATTGAATTCTATTAAAATAGAAGTTGATTTCTTTTTAATATTACTGAAGGGTGATATATGTATGATACCTCAATGACAGCCGTTAGATGGTATTCTAGTTCTATTTAATACTGTATCAATTGTAATTCTAAGTAGCGTTTGAATCAAATGTTCTCTGAAATCTACTTCCACTTGGTCTAACCGTTTGCTTCTGAGCTTCTCTTCTTCTTTGTTTCTACACTTAAAACCTTTTGTTTTGACTTTCAAGTTTGTTATTTTTCCCTACATGCCCTAATCAACGGATTATTTAAGCTTTGACTTCATGGGTTATCCTAGACTTTCCATATAAATCCTTTACTTCGGCGGTAAATCTTCTTTCTTAGCGTTCCTAAACCGTTTTGTCTTTGAAAAGTATTTTCTTTCGCAAATGTCCAACTTTGGTTACTTTTGTTAATTACCCATAATTGAACTCTATCATGTTACACCCGCAAATAAGCACCCCAACTTTTGCTTCTATACAAACGACCACTGACTTTCACAGTACTTCCATCTCGATTCGCCATTGTCACACCTAAGCAATTAAACTGGCACTTTCGCCTAAACAAATATTCCTTCTCTTCACCTACTGCGACTTTTAAACTTCCCGCCGCCTTTGCTTCACCGCACCGTGCCTCTATACAGGGTGATCCTAAACATATGCGAAAAAGTTATCTACGTATAGCTGAGGTTATTTAACCATTAAGACACTAGTCATTTTTTTTAATTTGGCATCGTTATGGAGGTTTCACAGATTTTTACATCAATTACTAAAATGCAAATAACTTTTTTGTGTCTTGTCACATTTTGATAAACTCCATCGTTTGGAAAGCTTACAGTCCAAGCTTTTCAATCAAGAAAATTGAGTGTGATAAGTGGATGAAATCTGACCAAGTATAAAAATTTGGAAATTAGGTGTATGTATTTAAACTGTTATTTCTATTCGAAATTTTGTTAAATCTAACTCTTTAAATAAAACATTTTATGTAACACAGAATACTAATTCAAAAGCTACAAGAAAGGTTAACAATCTCATTTTCAGATATCCTAATTTATATATTTTTATATGGCAAGCCAGCGAGGTATTCTGCCTAGTAAATCTTCTCTGGAGTAGAAGTGTTTACACTTCCCGTGGTTCGGAGCCTACGTTAAGCTGTCTTCTAGACTAAGAGCTAAAGCACTCGAAGGAGAAGATACGTCACATATTTAGAATCACCATGTATATTTGGATGAAGCCTGTGATGATAAATCGATCTCTTATACATAAGTATTATAGTGAATTTTTATTTATATTATATTTATTATTTGTTCCAGAATCTGATTAAACAGCGTCTACGATAAGAGATCTCCCTATCTGACACCTTAGGTAACATTAAAGGCCTCTGATATGATTGTCTCAATGCGGACTGTACCCTTAGATTATTTGAATGTCATTGGTGTCAGTCTTGCAAAATTATCCGGGATTTCTAGGTCTTCCATAACTTGGTACAATATATTCCTTCTTACCTGGCCATACGCAGAGCTAGTACGCAGCAAGTACTGTATACATGGGTAGATTATAGTAACTGTTTAATAATGACTGCATTATTACAAAAATCTCACTGAACAGTATTTGTGAAAACCGTATTGGTAGTTTTGTTCAATCTGTTTTTCGGATAGTTTTCAAAAACTTTATATGATAAATACAGCAATGCGATGGCGCTGTAGTTGCAGCACGTTATTTTGTTACCCTTTTCATGTATAAGAGGTAATACTGCCCTTGGCAGTTTTCCTGGTATCATTTCGAAGTTCCATACTGTGTCTGCAATAATTCGATTTTACAAGCACATTTATTTCTTTGGTTTTTTGATCATAGCTTCTATTTCCTCTTGGTTTGGTGCTTCTTCAAGCTCCTATGAGAAACAGGAAAATTTGTGTACGATCGAGAATTTTGATGCATTTACTCAGTCTGCGGTAAGATGTATTTACCGCCCACCGACAGTTATTCAAAAATGAGAAGTAATTATATGGTTCGCTACATATTGCTATTTACACTCCAGGAACAACATTACGTAACAACCAAATCAAAGATAATTTTACAAATTTCAGTTGCCATTTTTAGACAAAATTACTTAATTTTTCAAATTGTTTCGATCGTGAAAAATATAGTTTAAGCAATTCGGGCGTTAAATGCATTTCGCACTAGTCCTGGATTCTGGAGGCCTCAACAGTGTTTGGCTTTCTAAATTTATTATCCTATTGCACTTACCGCTCTTGGAAAGTTTTTATAAAAATCATTACCTACACTGTGCTAGCAATATTGCATTCTTTAATGATTGTCATGGAGAACACACGAAGAATGTGAGACGCCGCAAAAAAGAAATTAGTTTGGACTGTAGTTGTTGCTCTCAAATTGGCACCAGTAAAGAGTGCCCTTTATTATCTTCAGTTAAGCGTCATAACTCATAAGCAACGACTCAGCAGTTACTGTATATAAAGCTCTGACTTTACTTAAATGAAAATTACATTCAATTTAGTTTGCAGACCACGGGACTTATTCATTGAAAATCTAAGGTTGGAAGAGATATAAAAGTAAAATAGAAAAATTTAATTACTTCAACGGAACTATAAAAACAAACTCTCAAAAATACAGCTCGCCAAGACCTTTTAGTTAAGTTTTATAAAAGAATATTCTGGTAGCGAATGCTAGACGGTAACTAAATATAAAAGAAGATTGCAAACTTCGGAAATGCCATGTTATAAGAAACGAAGCTGGATATACAAGAGAAATGAGAAATCATCGACGATAAGCAGAGTAGAAAAGTCATATTGAAAGAATGTATCAAAATACCACAAATAAACTTGAAATATAGATCGCAAAAGAGCTAAAAACCGCATATAAAATTAAAGTTATACCGTAACAAACAAGGTGTTGAAGTAATGTAGAGAACAAGGAAAAGCAGAAAAAGGGAAAATTTATAATTAAAATCAGAAATCAGAATATGGTGTGACGGGAGCTTCCGTTTCCATTGATGTTAAATGCGTTTTGAGAATTTTAATTAAATTATAAATATGAACAGTCTTTGCCGTGAATGAATTAGCTGCTAAATGGGTGTTTTTCAGAAAATGATTCACTGCCTCTGGGTATTATAATTAATTTAGTTAGAAGAATTTAAAGAAATCGGAATGAAGATCAAAAATTAATATTGAACAGTGACAGTTGTCAATTGCCAATTAGTGATAGATAAATAAACAGTTATATCAACTTAAAATTTTTATTAGTGTTAATCCACTTTAATTTACGCACGGTATTATTAGGACAAGTAATATTTTAATGTAAAATATTGATACAGAAGTTTAGTTACGTATTCAATAGAATTTAAATTAGGAAAAAGTTCAGAATAGTGTTTGTAATTAGTTTACAGTACAGCAAAATTGTGTTCTTGGTTACAAGTAAT
>JABXWE010011183.1:0-10701 GCA_014611495.1 Limonius californicus | reverse complement strand
CAGAGCGCTCTACTGAAGGCGGGGAAAGGATGTAACGTCGAAGGAAAATCCTACAGGGGCGCCGGTCAAGCCAGAGCGCTCTACTGAGGCGGGGAAAGGATGTATCGTTGAGGGAAAATCCTTCAGGGGCGCCGGTCAAGCCAGAGCGCTCTACTGAAGGCGAGGAAAGGAAATGGATTAATTCGCAAGGGAAAATCCTTCAGAGCAACAGTTGATTTTCAAAATGCGGGGGTGATCTTGAACCAATTGTAATATATCTTACAGGGCAGCATTTCTAACAATTGTTAAAATGCAGAGGTTGAATTTTGAAAATGATGTGCTTCGATGAACGACTATAAAATAATTGTTCTAATTTCAACAGTTCGTCTCTATTTATAGGAAGAAACTACGTGACCAAAAATAATTTACGACTTCTTGAAAAATATGTTCCCCAACTGAACGTTGAAATTTAACGCGAATAACGTAATAGTTCTGGGAAATTAAATAAAACTGCTCCAAAATCTTTCAAGTCGGCAAGCTCAACTCACAAGAACGTACAACAATACAATAAATTACAAGAGATTCTAAATAGTGCAAGTTCCTAAAATTACGTGACTAAACTACAAAATAATAATTGCTGAGCTAAGATATGTGAATATAAAATATAATATATAATACAAAAGGCAAAAAGACAAGTAGCAGCAGGTCGAAAAATGCAGAGTTTAAGACGAAAGAAGACAAAAGCTCCACAATCTTTACAAACATGTGTGGAATTAAATGTAGGGTTAGGTGAGAATAAATTTAAAAAATAATGTTTTATTTAGATAACTTAGTATGTAGGTTTCTTGAATATAATTTATATCATACTTTTTACTTTAATAAACGCGGAAATAAATTCCTTATATATTATTATTCTGGTTATTTTAAATAAATGACACTTGCATATTAAATGAATTGTAAATTACATATATAAAGAAACCAAATTTCCTGTCAAATGTATCAGGTAAGTAAAAGCAGACGGTCTACGCCTACCCCTGTTCTGTTCTGTTTGTTATAATTATTTGCCGATCAGTTAATATTTAAATTATTTTTGTTATTATTGACTAATTGTACAATAAGAACATGTTAACCTCTAATGATTTTATTATCTAATTTTCTATTTACTTATACCTTTAACTGTGGTAATCCTTAGGATCGAAACTCGTGATCGAACAGTCAGTTCGATATATGGGGATTTATGAACCACCTGCCGAAAAGTTGAACTGAGATATGCTCATTAAGAAAGCCTTGTGCTTATTGGTGTTAAGCAAGTTGCCTACCTACCTATATGTATTTTCCTCAGAATGGTTCCGATGACAACGTAATGGCCGTTATAAAATATCACTCTGACCAATATTACGTAAAAATGCATTATGTTGAAACAATTCTGAATATACCTATTTATGTAGAGAATGACGTGTATGGATTTAGTTTTTCATTTTTTTTTTAATTAACGTTTATATTTCAGTTAATTAAAATAAACAAATCGCGCTGTATAAATTATAGGAGACACTTTTGTTAAAAAATAAATCTGTACTTGTCTTGCTCTATCACGAGGCAATTTTTGCGAAGGTAATATTGGGGGATCAAAGTAATGGAACTCCTCTTGTTACGACCGCACTAGAGGAGTAACAAGATCATATACACAAAAAATACACCATACGCCAGCAGGTTAAGCACGGTTATGCATCAACACGGCAACCCGCAGAGTCGGGCCCTGTTGTGCATTGCACAAACTAACTTAACGTTGTCTCACACCAAAAGCGATGAACCTCTAAGGCCTGTGAAAGCTTCATACTAACAATAATATTGGACAGTAGGATTTTACTTTTAGTGGTAATTTTACTTAATACGGTGGGTTGCCTAACTCCTGTTCTTATCCCCCTTAAGTAAGGTTAACTTATCAGCTTATGTTGGTTGGAGTTTGTTTAACAACTGCTAATAGAGAACACAAATAATTTCAACTGTTAGAAATATTATTGTTGGATGTTGTTATGAAATGGGTAACTGCTACAAAAATAAACAATATTTTATCAAAAATTTATTAATAAATAGGTATCACTTTTGCATATAACTAGAAAATGTTTTTATAAAAATTGCTTAGTCAAAATAGTCAACTGTTGGCCAGTCTTTGTTTAATACAACTATTGCATTCGTAATTACACATTTTTCGCACTTTAACATAATTACAAATTCTTCATAGATTAGCAATGCTCTGCAAAAACTGTTTAAAATAAAAGTTGATCACAAAAAAAAATTAGTAGGTTGTGTTGTGATAGATAACAATTTGTTAGTTCTATCTACATATTATAATCATTGGGTTCTATCTATTGTTTACAACGTCAATGGTTGTGTTTGACGTATATAACCCTGTTGAATAGGTACTAACTTCAGACTAGTTCTAGAACGTTCGTGTGTGTGTGTGAAAAACCTTTTTTTTGTTATGTTAACGTTCTTTGTATTTCATTGAAAGTAATATGTAATAAAGTTGTTTACTTTCAACGTTAGAACGTGTGATTTGATTGAATACGTCGCATCTACAATAGGTTGTAGATACTTACATGACAAATAAACAAAAACAGTAATTGTTTAATAGAATACAAACAATCCCTTCCATTTCCTACAGACATTTCGCATTAGCATAGCATTGCTAATCTTTGTAGAACAACAATTAACATTTTTTCGACTTCACTTAAAAATTAAACATTCCAGCGGTTTCCACTAAACATTTACATCCACAGCCGGTGGGACACACAACGTTTCCCTCAAACCATTGTTGAATATGTTTAGTGTGTCCTCCATGGCCACAAACAAGGCAACAGTTAGCAGAACCCTTAACAGAAATGTGGCAAATAACACATTCTAGGGATATTCGTTTACAATTAGAACAACTACTTCCTCTAGCTGGCTGCTTACATTTCTGGCAATCTGTAAGAAACTCCACACCTTTGTGAATTTCTGCTGGTGTACATAGGTATTTTAGAACTTCAGCTCTATTATACAACAGGCCCCATCTGTGTAATATTTCAGCATAAGCTAACTTATAATATTCGTAAAATGTACTTATTGGTTGTCGTTGAGGTACTACTTGAGGCAGTTCTTCCATACGTAAGTTGTCTAGAGAATTTGATCGTGTAGTCCTTAATAAAGGAAACACCCAGCCATCTGCTACCACATCTGCTGGGGGAATTGTGTGATACGGTGAACCTCCAGACTGTAAAAAAGTTACATATTTGTTATCACTTTGATTTCAATATATACTTTATTCATAAGATTTCCGTATACTACAGCTTCTTATTTTTAATTTCATACACTAAGTAGATTGGTAAAATTCTAAAACTCCAAAATGATTTTATAACAACCATTTTATATGACCAACAAGCTGATTTAATGATTTTAAGTGTGAATAATATTTTGATGAACTTAAAATGTATATTATAGTAACAAAATTTAGCTAGTCGTCTCCGGTACGAAAGTACATAGATGGAGCTTAGATGTTGCGTGAAAAAGACCACTCACCAACACAAACTCACGTTATCCAACTAGCAACAAAAATAACAATACACCGACGCTACTGACTACGACATTTATATTGAATAACAAGGCTTAATGACACACACAAAACCAAAACTCATTTCGCGCGCATCTTTATTACCTGTACTTTCGTACCTGAGATGACTCTAGACTATTTAAAACACCAGAGGTAATTTTAACACAGAAAAAAAAAACTTATTTAACGTTGCTCATTCGTGTTGCTTCAGTGTAGCACAGTGAAAGATGCTTAGAGGTACATATTTTGTTTATAAAGGACTCTGCGAACTTATGGAACTGATTTTCTTTATGAATGTTTAATTGTTCGAAAAAATAATGATTTAAGTAATCAGTATAAGTCCAGTATGACACGGTACAGAATTTTGTGCCAAGTGTTTTTACAAAATTCTGTGTCATGTCATACAACAACATTCTGTAGATTCATGTTCTACAACCTGCAGAATTTTCACAGAGGGCAGAGAAGAACATGTTTGCCACGTGTTTACCCCGCCATGCCGACGCTCCGCACACTGTCTCCTATCTCGCTTGCGTTCTTTATTGCTGCAGCTTGTTTGCTTTGTCGTGCATTCATGTAAAATAAATAAATAAAAGCGCTACGAACTTATGCATTAACCTAATATTATAAAATCTTGTTAGAGTTTTACTTTATCGACCGTCACATGATTACTTTGGCAGTTTTCTCACAGATGTCAATGTAATTTGCACCTATTTGCGCATGGTCACAGATCATTTAATACAAAATTTTGAACAAAACGATAAAGATACAAGAAATACAACAAAAAGTCAAAGAAAGGAAAGATAAATGGAAGAAATACCTCAAACGAAACAAGCACAAGACTATACTGGATATAAAAACGTGAGGACGGAAGTTCAACGGCTAATAAAAAATGCTAAACAAAGATCATGGGAAGAGTTCGGACACAAAATGAATGAGAACTACTCGGAGAATCGAAAATTGTTCTTCAGCACGCTAAAACATCTGAGAAGAAAAAACCCCCAAAACTAAGCAATATAAAAGATAAAAATAGGAACATTCTTACGCAAGAGAAAGAGCGATGGAAACAAGGAATTAAGGGAGCTAAAACAGGAAGAGGGAGATCACGAAGAAGTAGAAGAAGGAGGCGGGGACGAGAATACCCTACAACCAATAACAATGGAAGAAATCACAGCAGCCATCAGCAAAATAAAACCAAAACTCTACGTCAGGATGAAATTACAGAAGAAATGGTGAAATACATGGGGGAAAGTGCGAAAAATGAATTCCGTGACCTGAAGAATGCGATTATAATAGAAAAGCGAGTTCCTAAAGATTGGAACACGGGAATTATAATGCCACTGTTTAAAAAAGAAGACCCAAAAGACTGCAATAATTACAGAGGAATCACGTTAACAAGTATTCGTGGCAAGGTATTCACAAGAATATTAGAAAAGAGACTAAGAGAAAAACTAGAACCAACTTTAGAAGAATCACAACATGGCTTCAGAAAAGCCAGAACTACTCAAGATTTGATATTCACCTTAAGACAACTTGGGGAAAAAGTACTAAGAAAAGGGATTCACATATGTTTCATCGATACTAAAAAGGCGTTCAACATGGTAAAGAGAAAAGATGTATGGAAAAGTTTGGAAAAGAGAGGAATAGAAACAGGCATGATAGAAGTGTTAAATGCTCTTTACTTTATAAGAACGCACAACGATGGATCCGCAGAATTCGAGACAAAGGTGGACCTAAGGCAAAGTTACATACTTAGTCCTCTATTGTTCTCAGTAGTTTTAGGCAACGCTATAAAGAGAAACAAAGCGAAATCCAAAAATATTAAAATATAATCATGGAGAATGAAAACGATAACAATAGAAGAACTAATGTTTGCAGATGACATGGCCCTGATAGCAGAATCCAAAGAAAAATTACAACAGAACCTCACAATATATCAAAAAGAACTTAGGAAAATAAATATGCAAATAAACACCCATAAAACTAAGACAATGATACTCGCAACAAAAGAAAGGCATCACGAAATTGAAATAGAGGGCAAAATACTAGAACAGGTCAAAAGTTACAATTACCTGGGGGCAGTTATAGAAGAGAATGGAAAAATAGACCAAGAGATAAAAGAGAGAATAAGAAAAGCAGGAAGAATATTTAACACCCTTAGAACAACGTTCCTCGGCAAAAGGGAAATATTTGAAGACAGAAAAATACAAGTTTACCAGAAGGTGGTGAGACCCTCACTTACATATGGCAGTGAATCATACACGGTAGCGAACAGAAATAAAAGCAGGCAGACAGCTACAGAAATGATATTTTTTAAGGAAAATCAAAGTATCACGCGAAGAGACAGGATGAGAAACATGACAGTGAGAGAAGAACTGAACATAAAACCGATAGAAGGAATAATAGAAGAGAGACAACTGAGCTGGCTGGGGCACCTACACAGAATGAAAAAAGAGAGGAAAACAAAAGAAATTTTCGAAGCAAGAATAGTAGGGAAAAGTAGAGTGGGCCGACCGAGAATGAGATGGGAAGAACAAGTAGGAAAAGCTGCAGAAACAAGGAGCATCCAGTGGAATGAAACCAAAAGACTAGCGCAGGACATAAAGCTATAGAAATCAAAAATATATGAATTACCAAGAAATGTATTATAAAAATTGTACAAACCTAGTCCGAAGCCTAATGGTAAACGGACTTTAGATTAAATAAATAAATAAAATAAACAATAAAGACTGCGAGGGAGATAAGAGAAAGTGCGTGGAGCGTCGGCAGGTGTGGTAAACATATTCATTTCTGCCCTCTGTGGTTGTTAATAAACACTAAAAATTGCTCGTTTGCGCTTCGATGCGACGCCAACTTTGTACTAAATTTTGAAGGTTTTAGAACATGAATCAACAGAATTTTGTACTAAATTTTGCTGTACAACACTCCACGGAATTTAGTAAAAATACTGAACAAAATTTTGCTGTATGACAAGATACAGAATTTTGTAAAAACACCTTGAACAAAATCTTGTACAAAATTCTGTGCCTTGTCATACAAGCCTTACACGACTTAATCAGTTGTTACCGCTTTCAACCAGTTCTGTTTTTTTGCAATTACGTCATTAATTTTCTTAAGTTACAGTATGTATCTCGCCTTGTTAATAACTATTATAAGCAATTTTGTGCAATTATACAATGTTTTGGGAAAGTGAAAATGTATTTATTAAAATGATGCCAACTGGTTGCACAATTGCATAGGTGGCCTGTTTTGGACAACAAATAATACACTATTGGCATAGGGTAATAAACACTTAGAGGCCTGGCCAATGGTTCTGAAATTCGAGCCAGTGTTGGACATTGACAGAAGGGGGCGCTGCGTATAACTGTGCTTTCGAATCTAGTACGGCGCTACGTTTCTCTAAAGCGCGAGTAAGGGTGAGATGAAGTTACTAAGGTCATGTCGAATCTTAACCACGCTACCTAGCTTATCTTGGTAACCAGTCCTAATCCCTTGTTGTGTTTGACATTACTTTAACCAGCATAAAGCCATAACGCATCCTATGGCTGCATTTAAGGTGAAAGCTCATTTACGTGTACAAAAGCAGTTTAATAAGTTCATTCTTACTTACAGATCATTCTTCTCATTTAATACAGCAAAGAGTAAAAAATAGTATTATAGGCTTGAATGTGTCTATCTTTTCTCGAAATTAAACGAAATGGTTGGAGCGGTTTTTGAGAAATATTTTCTTGAAAGTGTAACTAATTTTGAAAATTCACCATTTTTGCAGTTGCTTAACTCTCAAATGTACCAATATATATATAAAATTAAATGCAAATAGTGAATATTAATGTAAGAATTTAGTAATTATTAAAAACACCCAAGTAAATCGATTGTTAGTTATCCGAATAAATCAACATGTATTCAAATGATTCGGTACTCATCTGAGTAATTCGATTCAACCATAACTCGTTCTCTATTCGAATAATCGATAGTTATTTGAATGCCTTCATATTTATTCGAATAATTATACTCGAATAATTCGATAGAATATCGATATATCGAATAATATTGGATATTTTATTTTATTCGTTATTCGATACCCAGTTTGTGATATCGAACACCCCTAAAGTACACAAAAGGGGGGTGCAACTACTTCCCTTGACACCCTGTATAACGATTTTATGCACATAATAATAACGTTTAAGAATTATTAGAACTCATTAAAATGTATAATAGCGCACCATAAACTTAAGGCCAATTGCTTTTTCTTCTCCATAGGTGAATCGCGTTTATTGGAAGACCTGTCGCGTCTAAAAAATCAACAGATTTGTGAGAACCATTTCGGAAGTACTGCCTTTGTGAACCCGCTGAAACAAAGACTGGTTCACAATGCGATTCCGAAATGGTTTCGGGATCCGGATGCAGCTGATAATCCCATTACTTAAGTGGTTACACCGACGGAGGTAGCGGCATCCACCGGATCATCCCCTATAAATATAGAAATAGAACATCCTATTTTGTGTGATGAAGAGCAATCACTTTTTCTTAGACGGACTAAAAGCGTCAAAACATATAAACGACTTCAAATTCCAGTGAAGGCCGCAATTTCAAATTTAACTGATTCTGCTATTGTAGCTGACTGCATGTCACCGCCTACGATGTCCCCAACACTTCGATTTATTTTAAATTCTGACAGTGGCATAAAAACTCCTAAAACACCAACGCTGAAAGTCAACTTCAAAAATTCAGTTAATTCTTCCACATCCCAAAAACGAAAATTAACGGCTGAATGCAAAAAAAAAATAAAAAAGTTCGGTATCAGCGGGCTTAAATTATACGACTCAGAAGAAAGATTAGAAAAATGGCAACAGAAACCACCAAACAAAATTCATTAAAGAAAACCGCTTTCCTAAAAATGCAACTCGACCATAAAAAGCGTCAAAAATGGAATCCTGAAATGATCAATTTGGCGATGAATATTTATTTTACATCTCCAGCGACGTATAGAAATTTAAAACAACAGGGGATTATTTTGCCTGGCGTTTCAACCCTACAGTCTAATTTAAATAATATAAACATACTCCCTGGTTTTGCCGAAGACGTCTTCTCCCGATTAAAAATTTTAATAAAAAATTGGACAACTCAGCAACGAAAAACAGCAGTAGTGAAAATCCTGTGTTAAATGTCGAAAACGAAAATATTTATTTTGTTTACGATGCCCCTCATTTTAAAGAGTATTAGGAATCAGCTGATGTCAAAAAATATTTGATAAACAACTAATATCGTGGAAAGTTATACATGAAACGTATAATTTAGATAAACAAAGCGCTACAGCTAGAGCTTTGCCAAAAATATCGGATATACATATTTACCCTAACAATTTTCAAAAATTGAAATGTAAATTAGTCTACCAAATTTTCAGTGGTTCAATGGCTGCTGCAATTCGAACGGGGGTGTCAACTGGTCAGTTGCCACCTTTGTATGTTGCAACAGCAACTTTTATAAAATTTATGAAAGATCTAGGAGATGCACTGAACAGCTCCAGTTTGTGTGCAATAAACAGAAACCGCCTGCCGTTTTCTTTAAAAAATTGTAACGCCTAGTTCTGATCTGCTTCATATTAAAGATGACCCTGAATGCAAAATAAATCCAAATTCAATGTTCAAAACTCGAGCGGGAGCAACTTCCAAACGGTAGGAAGTCCATACGGGAAAAGACGCCTAAATAAATTCAAGGAAAATTGCAATAACAACCAAACAAAAGCTTAAATCTCATTCTTACCGAACGATGAAATCTTCGGCGTAATGGAACCTCTAGGTCAATGGCACAATCAAATTGGGCAAACACCCCAGGAAAATTAACTCTCATACACGTCCTAGCGTTCCTCCAAAGAGGACAAACAATCCCAAGGAACGACGGCATGAGGAAAAATTCCTCTAACAACTACGGTCTTAAATTGGGAGATCCATCCCTAGCTTACAACAGCTAACTATAGAACCGAAGATGCGTGTACTACCACGAGGATTTCTCAACTAACTTCCCCGATCCGCGTAGCATACATCCAACAAGTAAAAGTTAAACGAATGCAAGTCGAAAAGTTGCGAGTTCGAAATTCAAATAAATCCAAAATATTAAAATATATGCAACCCAAACTGCGAAAATGAAATCTAATGCAAAACAATGAGGCGTACAAAATCGGAACGTTACATTCCCCCCTTACGAGAAAAAAAAATTTTTTTTGAAGAAGGAAAAAAAAAATTTTATAAGTTGACTAAGAACTTTATAATGAAACAATTATAATGAAACGAGGTCTGAACCAACGATGAAACAAGACTACTCAACCAACAAAATAATAATTAGTAAAAATCCACACAAAACACTGCACAACACGAACAAAGAATCCTAAGCTATTACCGGAATCACGGCATTATCAAAAAAAAAAAACAAATAATAATAGGATCGACTATTCAGAAACAACTATTCTTCAGCTAGGGACCGGCAAAAACCTCTCCAACAGGAATGTTCAAAGATTGGGAACAACTCCCTGGGAATTCACATCATACTATCAATGCCTAATAACTCCCCAAATGTGTCTTGAAAACCAATCGGGAAAACTCCCAAGTCCTAAATGACTCACAAAATTCCTCCAAGAACACGTACACCTACTGTGAAACACAACTATAACCAAAAGTCCAATCTAACCACCCCAGCCAAAGACTAGACAAAACAAAAAAAAGATCCTAACTGTGACCTACCCTACGATGCCCAACCAACCACCCTAGCAACTACCACCACTAACCCAACTCACCAACTAGCTAACCAACTGATCAACCAATCAACCAACTGACCAACTAACCAACTACTGATCAATCAACACAACAACTAATCAACCAGCTAATCAACCAACTACCAACCAACAAACTGACCAAACCACCAACCAATCAACCAACTAATTAACCAACCCGATCAATCAATTAACTAGCCAACAAAACAAAACAAAAAAATGTTTAAGGGAAAATATATGACAATGACCCTATAGTGACCTTCCCTGCAATGCCCAACCAACCAACCGAGAAATATCTAAGGACCATAAGGAAACCGCTGGAAAATGTCCACCTAGTGACCATCCCTGCAATGCCCAACCAACCACCCGA
>JABXWE010011182.1:0-37394 GCA_014611495.1 Limonius californicus | reverse complement strand
GGGGGGGGGGGAACGGTAGTATGAATGTGTGAAAAAAAAAGTATCTATTAAACCAAGAAAAATATTTATATGAAAAATAGGGATTATGTAGAACACTGTTTTATATACAACCCTGTATGCACTGTGCATTTAAAGCACATTTTAGAGGAACTTATTGTAAATACCTGGAACTTCTGAAACCTTGATAAAAATTTTACTGTTACTGATATTTAAATATTCAACGAAAAATTTCATTTTTAATATCAATACCTACAGAAACTAAATGTAGCTAAATGATACATTCTTTAATGTCAATAATTTTTATGAAAATAGAAAAAATGTATATTGGCACGATTATATAATATTTGAAGGATATTTTTATTGGCGAATAATAATTGAACTAATAGTTGCAGTAGAATTTTTCTAAAATATTTTAACTCGTATTGGTTGAAGCCTTGGCTATTCCTAAATTGTCAAGACTAAGATTATCTTCTGGCTTAGACCGCATCGCCATTTGGGGTAATCCTTAGCATAATCAGTAAGGACCGACCTGTAGCTTGACTGGCGGGACGGTTACTTGCCTAAATTGTTTGTCAGATATGATTTAGAACATTGTGTGCCCGAGCGGCGCCTGTCTAATGTTTGTGTACTTTGGAACTGGCAGCGATTACTGTAAAAATTCAAAAGTACCACGAACCTCTCGGCCAAGCCTCGTCTTGGCGAAGATGATATACTAACACAAATCCTCCTACGTGTAAAAAACATAGGTTCTGATAAGGTCGTATGGTCTAAAAGCGTATCTGACTAAAACAACTTGGGCTAATATCAGTTCTGATGTTCAGGGCGTAGGCCAGTACTTCCTGATTAACCTGGATATTACACAAATAATGGTGCGGTCTAAGCCGAAAGCTGATCAGTGATATTTTTAATTATTACAACATTTGAAATTTTATTAACACATATGTTTTTAACACGTTATCAATATTTATATCTAACTCATAACACCTTTTATATTGTGTATGGAAATTATTAAATATAGCAGACCATAGACATTTTTACTACTTTTATTTAAAACACTAATAGATTTTTTGACTAAGACGATTGTACAAATATTTGTTACGGGTAAGTTATGATAACATTAATTAAATTTTGTTTATAATATCTTTATTTCTGAATTAGTTTAAACTATCCTATAAATATTAATTGTAATTCTATTTACAGCACTATAAATAAGGAAATAACAATTTTGTATACTGTGTGCTAATACATAACGACGCCTTTTACCCCTGCTAAGTACGCTTGAAGCAGCTCTCTTCTAAACAGCTGAATGTTATTTAAACTCTAAGTAAGATAATATATTGTTGATATTTGCATATTTACCAAAATTTGGGTATAGATGTGTTTAATTCTATATACAGTACTAATAGGTATTAAAATTGTCACAATCTGTAGGTGTTGTATTAAATTGTAATTACTTCTAGATAGTCCACTGCTGCGCATTATGACGAGTGCACGATCATGTGCAGGACACGTACTATCTTGTATATATTAAGATTGCCGCTATGTGTATGTTATTGAATCAAATAATAGCGTACGTCCGTTGGCGCATAGGGTACCTGTATATAACTCCTGGATACTCCATTGTTGCAAATTATGATGGAATGCAGGGCCACGTGCAGGACATGTACTACTTTATAGGTATTATGATTGCCGCCAGCTGTAGGTTTTTGAATCCAATAATAGCTTTTGTCCGTTGACGCAGAGAGTACCTGCATATAATTCCTGGATACTCAACTGTTGCAAATGATGACGAATTTAGGGGCACGTGCAGGACATGTACTACCTTGTAGGTATTAAGATTGCCGCCATCTGTAGGTTTTTGAATCAAATAATAGTTTTTGTCCGTTGGCGCATAGAGTATCTGCATATAACTGCTGGATACTCCACTGTTGCAAATGATGACGAATTTAGGGCTACCTGTAGGACATTTACTACCTTGTAGGTATTAAGATTGCCGCCATCTGTAGGTTTTTGAAACAAATAATAGTTTTTGTCCGTTGGCGCATAGAGTACCAGTATATAACTCCTGGATACTCCACTGTTGCAAATGATGATGAATTTAGGGCCACGTGCAGGACATGTACTACCTTGTAGGTATTAAGATTGCCGCCATCTGTAGGTTTTTGAATCAAATAATAGTTTTTGTCCGTTGGCGCATAGAGTATCTGCATATAACTACTGGATACTCCACTATTGCAAGTTATGACGAATGTAGGACCACGTGCAGGTCATGTACTACCTTGTAGGTATTAAGGTTGCCGCCAGCTGTAGGTTTTTGAATCAAATAATAGCGTTTTTCCGTTGACGCATAGAGTGTCTGTATATAACTCCTGGATACTCCACTGTTGCAAATTGTGGCAAGTGCAAGGCCACGTGCAGGTCATGTACTGCCTTGTAGGTGTTGAGATTGCCGCCATCTGTAGGTTTTTGAATCAAATAATAGTTTTTGTCCGTTGGCGCATGGAGTACCTGCATATAACTCCAGGAAACTCCACTGTTGCAAATGATGACGAATTTAGGGCCACGTGTAGGACATGTACTACTTTGTAGGTACTAAGATTGCCGCCATCTGTAGGTTTTTGAATCAAATAATAGCTTTTTTCCGTTGACGTATAGAGTACCTGTATATAACTCCTGGATACTCCAGTATTGCAAAGTACCTAGAGGACCACGTGCAGGTCATGTACTACCTAGGAAGGTACCATGTAGGTATTAAGATTGCCGTCAGCTGTAGGTTTTTGAATCAAATAATAGTTTTTTTCCGTTGAGCCATAGAGTGTCTGTATATAACTCTTGGATACTCTACTATTGCAAATTATGACGACTTTAGGCAACGTGCAGGACATGTTGTAACGTTCCGATTTTGTACGCCTCATTGTTTTGCATTAGATTTCATTTTCGCAATTTGGGTTGCATAAATTTTCAATATTTTTGGGCTTATTTGAATTTCGAACTCGTAACTTTTCGACTCGCATTCGTTTAACTTTTGACTTGTTGGATGTATGCTACGCGGATCGGGGAAGTTAGTTGAGAAATCCTCGTGGGTGTGCACGCTGCTTCGGTTAATTAGCTTTTGCAAGCTAGGGATGGATCTCCCAATTTTTGACCGTAGTTGTTAGAGGAATTTTTCCTTATGCCGTCGTTCCTTGGGATTGTTTGCCCTCTTTGGAGGAACGCTAGGACGTGCATAAGAGTTAATTTTCCTAGGGTTTTGCCCAATTTGATTGTGCCATTGACCTAGAGGTTCCTTATCGCCGAAATGTCATCGTTCGGTAAGAATGAGATTTATGCTTTTGTTTGTTTGTTATTGCAATTTTCCTCGAATTTATTTAGGCGTCTTTTCCCGTATGGACTTCCTACCGTTTGGAAGTCGCTCCCGCTCGAGTTTTGAACATTGAATTTGGATTTATTTTGCATTCATGGTCATCTTTAATATGAAGCAGATGAGACCTGACGAACGTTCAATGGATTCGTTTATCGCAGAGAGCAGCGAAGTTCGAAGCATCGATATCAACAATATGTTTCCACGGGTATGTGCGCTTGATGATAATGTTCCGTGCTAATAACAATTTGAATTTTTGGACTTATACCGGGTGCGTTCAATAAATCCATACTTCTCAGATTTAATTTGGAAATTGTCGTCAGAATTTTGTTGTAATTCAAATCTGTACTTTTCATGTTTTAATTTGGAAATTGTAATCAAACCTTTTTTTTTCTTGTTATAATTTAAATTTTGGGAAATATTGCGAAAGGTTAAAATGTTATTGAATTACATTGCTAGATCTATTATGTTTGAATATAGGTATTGAGTAACGAGATCTCGTCGACTTCGAATACTTGGAATTTTGTCAAGTTGTATGTAATTTTGATTATTATTATAACTAAAATTTGTTCTTTCGCTTTATTGCGTCCTTTAAATTATTTTGTTGATCTATATAAAAATTGTTCTCTTTCAATAATTTTATGTGTTACCATGTTGTTAATCTTCCAGTATGTTGATCTTGTTGTCGTTTGCTGTGCATTAAATGTTTAATTGTCCGGACTTTCTTGTTTGATTGTGTTTTTCTTTCCCCATAGTTTTTCTAAGTTAGCAATATTCAAAGGTAAGTTAGATTCCAGGGAGGTTCCTGTTTTATCCATCGTGACATCGTCGAGGGCTAAGGTTAATTTTCAAAACAGGTGGCGCCTAGGCCTTTTATTTAACCCCCCCCTTCTTCGACTTGAGCTGGTCGACCCTTACTCTCGACACCTGAAACTTACCGGTAGTTTTTTTTGATTGCACTTAGTAGTCAGTAGTATTATTGTTGCCAACTAGGCGTTACACATTCCTGTTCTGGTTCGGCGTGATATGTGGGTGCAACAAGATGGGGCTGCTTCACATTATACGGCAATGGCGAGACAGTGGTTTAATCAGCATTATTAACAAAGATGGGTAGGTCGTGCCCTGGCCTGCCAGAAGCCCAGATCTGACGCCGTCGTCGGATTTCTTCCTGACACTTAAAAAATCTGGTGTATTTAACGCCTGTTGACAATGAGGTAGAATTAATTAACAGAAAACATCAAGCAGCAGCAGCTGTTGATGAGCGAATGCTAGAGAGTGTAAAACAGGCCATTGTTCTGCGAGCTACCAAATGCATTGAAGCTGTTGGAGCGCATTTTGAGCAGATGTTGTAGTTTATTAATAAATAAAATATTAATTTCAATAAGCTTTTTTAACATTAAAATACACTATTTACTTAAATATTGTTTCAACGAAGCATCCTAAGAGAGCTTGTAATTCTAAATTACATTCTATTATGTGCCTTTTGCATAATCATTATTAGTAACAGATAGTCTACTTTGTTTATTTCATTCTGTTAAAATAACTGCAACAGTGTTGCCAAGTTTATTATTCTTTTTTGCTTCGTGAGCGAAAACTAAGCCTCGGATACAAATTTTGTTCTTAGGTTTTTTTGTTCAGAAAACATAGGAGAACACGACTACCAGAAGCTTTAGTGGTAATTCTGGGACATCCTGTATAATAAAAATGCCCTGAGTAATAATATTAAGAACATTTTTTTGCCGTTGACAAAAGTGGGATAATTTTGTTTAAAAATTTGGAGGTGCCGGGCATCGATCCCGGTACCTCTCGCATGCTAAGCGAGCGCTCTACCATCTGAGCTACACCCCCTGTTAAAAAGAATAATTAGTTACAACATAATCGAACTTATTATCGACCTACTTTCTCTAATTTTAAAGGTAATATTGGAACAATATAAAATTTTCCAATGCTCTGATTGTTATGCAACCGTATTGCCGCTTCCGTTGCACTGGTTGCCTATGCAGCGGAAGCAAATATGTTGGCTTACTGCATGATAGAGGAACGTTCCTTATTGTTAGTTGAACAATTTAATTAATTAAGTAGATTGGTATGGCATGGTAGTATGTGAATCAGTTATTATGGATTTTGCTCAGGAATGTGGTGTTGTTGGTTACGGCAGCATCGTTAAATCAACAACCTAGGTTTAAATTAAAATATTTATAGGTTTGACGGCGGTAGTCTCTTCGTTGTTAGCCTAAAGTTTGAAAAACGTTCCTGCAGTTTCTTTACTATTGTATTTTATTATGGGTAAACAGTAATATTGACTAATAATAAATCAAACTAGGTTGGACCGGCACTATTTCCTTATTACCCCCGTGAAACTCTATTGACATACATAATATCTTTCGCAAAGTATGTATTTATCTATTTTAATTTTTGGCAACTTAACTCGTGTCCTGGATTTTTAATTACGTTATTATGACAGATTGAAGGACATAAATTCATTAGATTTTTATTGAAAGTGCAATAATTTTCTTAATTGTACCTTCCTTTGAATTGCCGATTTATGCTACTTCCTGTAGTAAGTGACAACGTTGCATGGGCTATAATTAGGTCGTAGTCGGCGAGATACGATGTTAACATATCTAGTACATCGATATATCCTGCCTCTGACAGTTAACAACGACCATTCGTTCATGAAACGAGATAAACTTTCGAGGTTATATTTGTGATTTTTTTAAATCGTGGCTTCAAAATATATCTTGTTAAAGCGGTGAGATTTATGACACCATTTATTAAGGTCACTTGATTTAAATTTATAAAAATTGATTTTCATCAGATGCTAGATATTGCTGTGAATAACAATTGCGTCTATGGTTATATAGGAAATTTTATTCTAATCTCTCCTCATTTATCAATTTTACAAGTTCTACAATTAATGTTTTTTAAAATGCTTTAGTATTTATTAAGAATATCAATGTGTATTTTTGTTTTTCCATTGTATTTGTAGGTTGGGTGTTTTTAAAAAACTTGGAGGTGCCGGGCATCGATCCCGGTACCTCTCGCATGCTAAGCGAGCGCTCTACCATCTGAGCTACACCCCCGATGAAAAGCAATTTAGCGATTGGAAAGCCGCGTAGCAAACGAAAATGCTGATGAAAATCCATTCCCATTATGCGATTACCAAATATTACATTTTTTAAATTATACTTATCTAATTATTAGTAAACAAAAGTAAATATTTTTTCAATGCTACTATAGTTAAAAAATATTAGTCCATAAATGTTGTCAAAGTTGTTATCCCCAGAAAGAGAGAGAAATTTGACAATACAAATTTTCTAGATAAATATTACCTTAATTATTTAAATGTGTTTTAAATATATTTTATAAAAATATACTGTTGAAATGTATATAGTTCTATGTTTTACATACACAGTCACGAAATTTAGTATATTTGTCTGTTTGTGCATATTATGTTTTCATTAAAATAGTTATGGCGGTGCGGGGAATCGATCTCAACGCTATCCGCATGAAAAGGAAGTTTTGTCAGTGGCGGCTCGTGAGTTAAGAAAGAGGGTGGGCACAAGAAAAACTTACCTATTTTTTGTACATAAAATCCATTCTCCTATTTTCCATGCTGGAAAAGACGTCTATGACTTTGTTGTCAAAATCCGGGATAGACTGGACGAACTTCTTTTCTATTGACAAGACCGCCAATGCGTTCAGTCGATCTTTTTGCACACAATTAACTTCCATCATTGAAAAACGTCACTTTCGTCTTTGAATTCAAACGCGCGATTGCGCGAAAATAGCGCTCCAAAGTGCAAATTCAAACGTTGACTGCAAACGGGAACAATGTGCTCGGTGCCCCATTCGCCTGGTATATCGCGTATAGCGAAGATAACCGATAGGCAATCGAATCATCCTCTAAATAGGTACAAATCAGAGCGTTCCCCGGAACATAGTTTTGAGCGTGTTAGCCGCGCCTTTGATGCGGAAGGAAAATTTGATACCATTGTTAAAATAATGAAATTAAAATAATGCGCTGAATTACATGCGAATGTCTTTCTGTGTTTATCTTGGTGGTTGGGTGGGCACGTGCCCTTGTGCCCTTTAGTACAAGCCGCTACTGAGTTTTGTATCATTTAAGAAAACTTTTTGTAAAGTTAATGAAACCCCAAAATACTAGGCGCTCTTAGATTCATTTTACATAGCATCAAGGCAAAGAATATAGATCTATATTCTTTGACTATATATAGTCCTTGGTAGCATGTATGTCAAATGCGAACCTCACTAAAAGCACCCTTGTGTGTTCGAAGATTCAGTGTTGACTTTCAATGATTCATACAGTGTGGCAAAAGAATTCAGTGGCAAAATAAAAACCTGTGAAAATAAAATTAATAAGTTCGGTGCATCACAGCATCGAAATGTTCATTTATCGTAAAAAACCATTTTGGAGGTTAATTTCAGTGTCGGCAAATCTAATTTTAAACTAACTATCAAGAGGTCCAAAAAAAGTCGATCCCCAGCGGGCTGTAGAATGAAAAGTCGCGTCTTTTCTAGACTAAAGGAATGTTAATAATTTCACTTTCAGGTTAGGTTGTGTTAGCTGGAATTAAATAATAATGAAACGTCATTTTTAGGAGCAGAAATCTTTTATTGAACAGCAGTAAAAGAAATGAATAAACCTGAACTAATGTAATGATCACAACAAATGTTGAAAATGTCTGGTCTCTTCCTCTAAACATTTCTGAACTCGTCTTCTCATACCTTAAAAAACATTTTGTAATAATTGAGGTGAGTTGTTAATTTCTTGACAGTTTTCTTCAATTCTAAGTTTCAGTTCGTTGAAATCATTAACTGGAGTTTTAAAAATAGTGTTTTTCAAATAGGGCCATAGAAAAACGTCCAAAACAGTAATATCACAAGAGCGAGGGGGCCATGATGTTGCAGTATTCCTACTAATGATTCGGTCTTCAAAATATTCGCGTAAAAGATTAATTGTATCTGCAGCTGCATGAGCTGTTGCGCCATCCTGTTGCAGAAAACCATCCCGTAGCTCATCATCGTGAAGTTCATTTAAGAAAGGTTGCAATAATTCGTTCCTGTACCTTGCTGCAGTTAGCGTGCCTTCGCAAAATATTGGCCCAACTAACCTACGACGACTCATTCCAACCCAGGCTCCTATTTTCTGTAGATTCTCGCTACTCCAAATCCGCATATTCTGTGAATTAATATACCCATTAAGGTAAAACCAAGCTTCGTCGGTAAAAAAGGTTAAATTAACTGCTCATCATTGAGATTATCCAAAAACCAACGACAAAACTGAACTCTTTTTGGATAATCCTGTTCTAAAAGCTTCTGAACAGAAATAAATCTGTAAGGATGCAGATGCAAAGCTTGTCTCAACATTCTGTGGCATGTACCGTAACTTAAATCATCAACTTGCTGGCATAAATGTCTAATTGGATTTTTGGAGCCTCGTCAATTCGTTGTCTTACAGTTTCAATTAAAGTAGGTACTATCTTCTTTGGCCTACCAGACCCTTCTTTCCTTCCAACACTTCCAGTTTCTCGATAGTTTCTGACTAAATTCTTAACCATAGCATACAATTATCGGTATGTAATAATTTCATTAGGATACTTCTCTCGGAATTCCACAAAACAAGGAGGAATCGAATAGGTCAATTCTCCGTCAACTTGAAAGCCGTTCCGAAAGTAAGATTCAGTAATGAATGTTCTTTGAAATGTATTAAAAATCATTTTAACACTCTGTCAGATTCGTATAAAAAAAAGATAACTAATTTATCTGGCATCATAAACATTTCTTTGGTCTGGTAAAGACGTGACTTTTCATTCCACAGCCCGCTGAGGATCAGCTTCTTTTTGGATCTCTCGATAGCCATACTGCAGCTACTATTGAAGTAACTATTTTAGTCACTTTCTCGCTACTTATTAAGTAAACTTATGTGAAGCATTGTTAAAAAATGCATAGTCCTACCGACAGGGTAATCCCAGTTCTTCAGTACCGCCCTTGGTTTCAATAAACCAACATAGAAAACAACATAATCTTCACGCACATCAAAATTAAATTACGACAACTTGTTACTACATCGAGGTGCAGCAACGTTACAGGATGTAAGGAATTTAATTTTATGAATAGAGTATCTTGGGTTCGATTATGAAGATGGAATTTTTCTCGAAATTATTCGCAATTCTAAACTTTTACTACAAAAATGAGCATGTCATATAAACTTAAGCCAAGCATTTTCAAAAAGTAGTAGTAGACTTCAAACGCAAGGTTCCCCGTAAACAACAAACAGTTTTGTAGGTTTTGGTTCTGGGTGAAAATCTCGAATGACAAAAATTTCGAAGAACAAAATTTCGAAAGCAAGAATACCGAATGACAAAAATCTCCAATGGGCAAAATCTCGAATTGTAACACATTACATGATTGCTTTTTTGCATAAGATATAAAACTCGACTACTATTGTGTATGTTGATGGGAACTATTTATAATTTAATTATAAATTGACGGTAAATCCTCTTAAATAATATTTTTTTCATTTCACATTTGTTACTTAATCATAACAAATGCATGACATAGTGACTAGAATTTAAATCTACACTGTTAGTGTTAGTATATCGAGGAACACAATTTTGCAGCCGGATTGTCACATACTTGTAAATTTTCTTCTGTGCAGATATATTTTTCCCTAAATAAACTGTTCAAATTGTATGACTGGAAACGAAAATATTTATTGGGCATTCTTCATTACAATTCGTGATTTTAATTTCGAGCTTTTGTCTTTCGAGATTTTAGGCATTCGACATTTTATCTTTCGAGATTTTTGTCTTTCACTATTTTTGTCTTTCGAGTTTTTTGTCTCTCGGAATTTTTGTCTTTCGAGCTTTTGTCTTTCGAGATTTTAGGCATTCGAGATTTAAGTCTTCCGAGATGTTTGCGTTTCGAGATTTTTGTCTTTCGAGATTTTTATCTTTCGAGACTTTTGTCTTTCGAGTTTCTGTCTTTCGAGATTTTAGGCATTCGAGTTTTTGTTTATCGAGATTTCTGTCTTTCGAGATTTTTGTCTTTTTAAGGTTTTCGTTTCTAGGTTTTTGTCTTTCGATATTTTAGGCATTCCAGGTTTTTTTCTTTCGAGATTTTTGTCTTTCAGGATCTTTGATTAGGGATTTTTGTTTCGGGATTTTCACCGGATAGGTTTTCGAGTCCTTTATCGGGTCAGGAAGTGTTATCACAAATCTAATGACGTTTATGAAAAATACATTGTAAAAATTTTAAACTATGATGTTGTGCCACTTTAAGAGTTGCATTATTTCCAAAACTGTTAGTTCACACCATACTTCTAATCCTTAAGGGCTATAAAATACTTACTATACTATATAATGTATAAAATATATATAATATTATAAAATTGACATTTTCTTTCATTCCTAGCAGGCCTTAAAAAAGACCAACTATATTAATAGGCAAAAATATTTTTGTATAGATATTCTGCCTCTCTCATATCAGTGAATTTATTCAAAATACTTCATTAGTTTCAAAAATTTTGGAAGTATGCCATTTTTACAATTGGTTTACTGTCAAACAGTTTTGTGCATAGTGTAATTCTCTGTCTTCGTACTATTAAGTAATTTAAACTTTAAGGCAATTGAAGTAACGGGTTTTGAGTAAACTGTCATGAAAAATGGAAAATTCTCGCGGTTATCGATTTCAAGCTTTGGAGCCTTTTAGCATTCCAGTTTTAAAGTTGCAGATTAAGTATTGTGAAAAAAAAGATAACATTTACTGCCACGTGCTCCTCCTCAGTACTAAATTATAGTCCGTCTCACCGGGTTACCTGACTAGATTAATTTCATAATCACCTAAATGATCAAATGTAACTTAAACTGTTAAAGACTTACTACCAAGAAGAAATTAAATATATTACCTTACTTATATTGCGATTCAACTGAAAATGTTACTGCTTAAGCTTATAATTGTTTGCTCGGTTTGTATGTATCATCCACTGAGGATTCTCTAATTACCTTATCCATGATGAACATGGCATTACCAATGTAATAATACAGTTCGAACGATCATTTGTAGGAGTATAAAAATTCCATGGGGTTAATAATATTTATTAGCTTTTAGCAAATAATTGGTCCATGTAGTATACAAATTTATTTTTCTTTGTGATTGTGTTAAATCGTAAATTAAATTATGAAGTTCTTGAAATGAAGCTATATCAGTTGAAATGCGGAAAAAACCGTTGAACACGCTGAAAAATTAATTCAAGAGTGGTGGGAACGTGAACTTGTAATTAAAGAAATAAATCCGATTGTAATTACTTTAAGTTTGGATTCAGACTGTGATTATACTGATTATAGCGATGGTTATGATATATAACGGTTTACTAACCTGATTTATTAAACATTTGTTGTTAAAATTAAAAATTATTATTATTGAAACATATTTGCTCTTACCTATTATACAGTATACAACAATTGTATACTACTGTTATTAGTATTCGACATTACTGGTTGTAAAGACCATAATTAATTATATACGTATTCGTAACAAATGGTAAGTAATATTAAATTTAAGAAAAAAATATTTCTTTTAAAATGTATTTCCAAACAAAATGCAATCAAAACGTGTTTCGCTGAAATTTACAAATGTTTTGATGTATACCAGACACTCTAATAGTCGGCTGGCGTGCTTCTATGCATTACTGAAACACGAAGTAAACAGCGCCGGATTAAGGCTTTTTGGGCCGAAAGACTACTTGGGAAAAAGGGCTGAGTAGGTCTACATATTTCAAAGGAGTTGCAATTATAAAAAATTAAGTGTAACCTATACATTTTTATTTCTTACAGTTACTGGTAACAGTACCTATGTATATATATTAGACATCTTTCACTTTACCGACTGCACGTGGCGCTGAAATCGTGGGAGGGTCGATAGGCTAAGCTTTATTAGCCTAGTTGTTAATCCGGCCTGGAAGTAAATATGAACAGTCCTAATAGTTTACGTTCTCTGTTGAGATACGCTATGACTAATAGGTCTGAGTGAAATAGAACCAGTACTTGAATGTCGAAGAATGTTTTTGTGCTAATCCGGTAGCCAGGTAAAGCTCTGAGACAGAGTATGGAAGCAGTGATATTTTTGTTAAAATACGTTATGTGTACATTTTTGTCCTAGGTTTTCTGTACGTGTTAGGGGTGTGTTTGGTTGCATACCCGTCAGATTTTGGTGCGCGCCTTGACCTTGTGGGATTTTGAATTTCTTTAGTTCCTGTCATGTAGGGAATTTTAAATATTGTTGAAAGTGTATGTGTATGTTGATTCTGAGGGGGGGAATTTCCTGTTGGGGAAATTTTTGAGAACTTCCTTCTGGATTTTCGCGTGGTGTAGCTGTATGCTGGTGATGGGGTGAGGTTGATTTATATCTTCGAATATTTCAGATTAATTTAATCATCCTGCCCTAAAAGAGAGTTTATGCGTTATTGTGTTTAATATTTTGGAGATTCCATAAATGTTTGAGGGTTTTATACCCGATTATAATAAGTTACCAGTATCATTCAATTAAGGGTCGCCACATGGTTTGGTGTAGTGAAGCAAGTACTTGGGGCCGTATTTCTGAAGCTGCCCGTAGACCGCTTCCCTGTAGACGATCTTCTTTATTCGGGGTTCCTCGACGAGAGAAGAATTTTACTGTTTGGGAAGCCGTACTCGTCCTTCCTGAGTTACCTGGCCGTTCCTGTAGTAGCTGTCGTCTTCGTGAACCCGGGGAACGCTAGCCTTCGGAAATTGCTGTGATTCGGCCGTTAGGACACATACAGAAGCACAGGTTAGCAATTATAAATTTGTTCTCTTCGATCTTGGAGCTTTGTTAATTGAAGGACGTGGGGTAGTCCGCGAGTTCTGCCCGTGAATTGCGTAGAAGAATGTCTTCATGTTACTATGTTTGTTCGAGTGTGGTGAATTAAAAATTTGTAGGTTAACGTAATATTCATGTTCACATTGTATTTAGTAACAAATTATTCTGATCACTTACCTTCAGTCAGTGTATCTATCTTTTTATATCAGTTTGTCGTACTTCAGTGTATTCTATGAGCAACCATTGTAGCAGAAGTAATCACGTTACGTCTGTGGAAATTCATTGTTTACATTTAGCTGTCAGCTGTAGACATCACATTCATTTTTGCGTAATCTGCCGTAGTGTATATTGACGCGGCTGTTAAAGATTAGATGTTTGGGAAATATTTTTGGTCCATTGCAATATTAAGAGTTATATAATAAGGAAAGTTGCGGATTGGGGTTGTACTTTGTCGCGATTCGAATTCCCGGTAGTGCGTCCCGGGTACTTAAAACGCTGTATTGTACAAGGCCTTGCATAATTTTTCGCCAGCGTGCGGAATCTTCGGATAGCGATAAATAAAATTCATATATTATTAGCTTTGGAATAGATCTGTAATTTCTTTTGCTTTTGTCAGTCAATTAGTGGTTAAATCCGCTAAACTGTTTCTCCTTGTTTTCAAACGTTATGCCTGTGGAACGTAATTTGGTTCCTACCATTCGAGGCACCCGGAATGCTTCTGTTATTCTCCCATAGTCTAATTCTTACGTGTCATATTGATTATATTGACATTGTAAGTTTCTTTAACGTTGCAACTTGGGCTTCACCTAAGTGTGATTCATATGATTTAATTAAATATAATTATCTACATGTTGTATAAATTGCTTTGGATCATATCTTTGATATTGATGTTTATTGGATATATATACAGGGTGTATTAATATACATTGGATGGATATGGTATTGTATTTATTTGGTTATCGGTTTATATACAGGGTGTTCGCCTACTTTTGGTCAATATAAATTATTTTCAATATTTACTTAATTTGTTGCGTTTTATTGTGTCTTGTTTCCTTGTTTGTGTGTTTGTTGGAACCGTTGAAGTTCATTCTGCGTGGTAAGAGTTTACCCTTATGTGGATTCCGTAAGGCATGGTGTAAGGAGAGTACTCTCCTTACACCATGCCGTAAGGTAGGTCTGACTCATCGCTGCCCGACGACTGGTGACGTAGAATCCTGGCGCCTTTTGAAGATTGGAGTTTGAAGATCGTTTTCACCCACCCCGTGTTGCAGACTGAGAGAGCCGTGGTGAAAACACCGATACGTGCAGCGAGTTACCCGTGGGTAGAATATTTCGGTGTTTTCAAATTTGTTACCAGAAAGCGTGTTGGTCTTATCAATTTGTCCTGTTGTGCCCCGTGGCGATTTGTGCGCAGGATTTGATAACAAATATCTAAATCGAGTTTTTGGACAAATTCAATAAAATCCTTATAAATATAAAAAAACAAGTAGCTTTTAATGGTAACAAACTACAAGAATAGTATCTGTGGAGCAAAATCTAGAAGTTTCTTTTCTGATTCATAAGGATACTTAAATTCCACACATTCCAGTACACATTGTTGTTTAAACACAAATTAATAATAATTTATTTGTCTGTATTATGTAGAGGTTTCCAGAAGCAGCTAACTTAGTGAGATGCAAAATTTTTGTAATAAAATTTTATCTTGTTCATGTTCAACTTATCCATTGCTTCTAGCGTATTATACATTGCTAAAGTAACAAGTACTTGAGTGGTAGTGCTGTCGAATATATTAAAAGTTATATTCGCGTAAAGAGTAGCAACAAGGTAATAGATGTTTAAGCTACTTCAATAGTAGTTGCAGTGTAATTAGCTAATGTTTTTTTAACAATGCAATTAACCTTTGAAACGAATGATGGAACGTAGTAAACAATCCACCCTGTTTGTTATTTTTTTAAATACTATCATCGGGGTGTGTAGCTCAGATGGTAGAGCTTAGCTTGCGAGAGGTACCGGAATCGATGCCCGGCACCTCCGACTAAGTATTTTTGTTACGATATTTAATAGATTTAAGAGACACCAAACTTTTTGCACCAAATCCCATATAAGAGGCGTGTCCAATTGAAACCCACCTTTGCTTTCTTTTTCTTCTTCGAGTGCTTTATCTCTTACGAGACGTAGCGATCTTCTCTTTGCTTTATAAAGAATTTATTCAACAGGTTAATTACAAATAATTACCGTCACAGTTAAGGCACCTATTCCATTGTTTTACAAATCGACGTATACGGTATACTCTGCTCATAGAATTCTTGTAGCTGCTGATTGAAGAAGTTTTCCACAGCTATCTGTACTTCTGCGTCGGACTCAAAATGCCGACATTTTAACGCCTTTTTCAACGGCCCGAAAATATGGAAATCGCAAGGCGATAGACCAGGGCTATAGGGTGGATGCTCTAAAACCCTCCATTTCTTTCGTTGAAGATTTTCTTTTAACGCATTAGCAACATGAGGCATGGCATTGTCGTGGAGCAAAACGACCCCACGCGTAAGTTTTCCTGGACGTTTCCATTTTATTGCTTGATGAAGCTTGTTCAAAGTTTCATCATAACATAAATATCTGTTATCAGTTCTGTTTATTATCTTTTCAAATACTTTTTTACAGGGGGTGTAGCTCAGATGGTAGAGCGCTCGCTTAGCATGCGAGAGGTACCGGGATCGATGCCCGGCACCTCCAAAAAAAAAAACTTTTTTAAAAACATGTTTCCTAAACATCTATACTGTTTTATGACAGGTATCATTTTCAGTTAAGAAAAACAATAAGCACCATGAAATTTATTATTTATTATAATTGTCTTTGGAATTTTTATTTTACTAATTTCAGGTGCTTCAGCTAATTATTCTGTCAAACTGTTAAATATTATAATAGGGGAGATAACACAATCCACGACTTTTCAAAATATAGAAATACGTTTTTCAAAAAAGTATAAAAAAAATTAAAATCAGCAAATGAGTTTGCCGGGACTTTCCCATACCTCATCAATAAGCTTTATACAGGTTGGTTTAAATATAAACAGTAAGCACATATTTACTTTTTAGATTACATTACTACAGCATAGACACTGTGTCAAGCGCAAACTTCAGCTGGATATAAATACGCCTATAATGCGTTCTTGTCGCATCTGCTATAACCGGAAACGATATCTACTTGTGATTTTGAATTATATGGCAATTTTTTAAATCTATGCATTAAATACAGTCGGTTCCACTTAATTGGAACATACTGGGACTAGAACATTTTGGTCCAATTAAACGGCTGTCCCAAATATGCGAAGTTCCACGTAAAATTAAAGAATGAATGCTTTTCTTAGACTTTAGTAAATTCTTGAACAAAAACATAAATAACAGAAAAATAATACGCAGCGAATCGCGACGTCTTGTGTTTAGTGGCTGTCTTGTGCACTTTTTCCAGCAAAGCAATTTTATTTAAAAGTGTCGGGTCATTTCTCGGCATCTCGCCAAGTGTTATACATTTTTAAATGAAATTATGAAAAAGCGAGTCTATCACACTACCCTACGTCGCATACGCGCGGTTGCGTAGTTTGGTGTAGCTGTTACTGAATATACGTTAACTCCACCAAGCTCTATCTCGCCTAACAATTTCTAGGTGTGAATTCCCGACGCACCGCCCACAGCATACATATGTGACGCATGATAAACAAGATTTTGAAAAACCCGTTTTAAGTGCTGTTATCCACTGCATTTCTTAAAGAATACATATTAAACTATTTACAATTGTTTTTCTTGTGATTTTAAAGTTCTGCTCGTATATAGATCATATTTAGATCTTTCTTTAATTGCCAGGCTCTTAGGACTCCATTTGCCGTTGTTTTTAATTCCCCTCTTTGGTTCATGATGTATCTTATCGGTTTTGCGCGGTTCCCTTTTAGTCTTTTGACGACATTCCAGAATTGATTTTGGTTCTCTATGTAGTTTTCTTCTATTTTTCTTCCAAACTCCTCCCAGGATGTCTGTTTTGCTGGTTTTATTGTATTCTTAGCTTCATTACGTTTCTGTATGTAGTTTGCTCTTTCTGCTTCCATATTGGTCGTTTTAAATCTGCTCCACGCTTTTTATTCAGCGTGATCTTACTCCCCACTTCCTCGTTCCACTGTCTTGTTCTTTTCTTATGCGCACTATAGTTTATTACTTCTTTTCCACATATCTCTGCTGCGGTTCGAATTATGGTTTCTTTAAATGTATTCCATCTTTCATTTAGGTTCCAGGCCGTTCTTAATTGTTGTTGTTCGATTTCTGTTGTGTTAAGTGTATTGTTAGGCTTCCGTTCGTATTCTTTTCTTATCTGTGGATTTTCTAATGCCTCTGTTTTAATACTTGCATATTTCTTTCCAATTTCCTTTTTGGGCCTCGTAAATATTGTGTCTGCAATCAGAAGCCTGTGGTTAGTACTTAATTCCGCTCTTCTGATCACTTTTACATTTTGTAGTGCATATCTCATACTTCTGGTAATGGTTATATAATCAATCATGCTTTTGTGTCCTAAGGCTACTGCCTCGTATGTTATTTTATGTATCCTCTTATGTTTGTACATTGTGTTTCCTATTAGGAGCTTATTGGTGATACAAAAATCTATCGTTCTCCCTCCGTTATTATTTATTTCCCCTTCTAGTCCATATTCTCCCATTGTTCCATACCCTATTTCCTTGTTGTTACCTATATGCGCGTTCCAGTCTACCATGATTTCCATGTGATGATTTCTACGTTGCATTTCATCTAATGTCGCTGTACATCTTCGTGGAATTGTTCTTTATCTCTTACATTAGCATTTTCTGTTGGGGCATAGATTTGCATTACCCCTACTTTTTCTTGCAGTTCTAGGTTGACTGTGATAATTCTTGAGTTGATGGCATTCCATTTTGGTACTTTTGTTTCCATTTCGTTGCTGAGGATAATACCTACTCCTTCTATTACTCTGTTTCCTATTTGGGTTCTGGCAAATCTAAGGGTATACCCCTTTGCCAGCGTTTTTATACCGCTTCCTCTCTTTTTGATTTCTGCGATTCCTAGTATGTATCTGTATTTTATATTTCTCCATTTCGTCTACTGTCTCTATGTCCTTCCCCGTTAACGAGGTAACATTTCATGTTCCAAATCGTATTCCATTTCTCGCTGGTCGTCTTTGTTCATTCCGTCCTTGTCCGAGGCTCGTATTGTTTCTCTGAATCGTCTTACCTCGAGTGGGTGATTGACTCAACGTCGAGGGCCCCGTTACTTCGGGACAACTGGGCCGTACCCTGGCAGGGGCCGTTACAGGGTGCTATCAGCCGGGCCAGCTGAAACCTGGTTTTTTTCAGAGGTGTTACTCCTCTATCACTCCTCATTTATCCTGGCTTGTGACAGGCCGAGCTTGAATCCAATTCTTGGATCCAGGTTGGCTGGGTTGTAAGGCACCAATTTATGTAAAATCAATTTTGTTGAACTATTTTCAGAGGCCGTGTTTACATTTTTGGAAAAATACCGATCTAATTTATTGAATTCTTTTATCAAAGAGTCATATACAGTTAACTCATGTTAGGACCCTCCCACCGCCGATTTTAATGATATTTATGAATTAGACGTGATAGAGGTACATAGAAATACAGCTGATAGAAATATTAATAACTTTAGTTATTGGCTATCAAAATATGGGGATTTTCAATTCCCAAACATACAGTTTTTAGTTTAAATTTATTTTATATTTCATCATAAATTTAATTAAAATCGATGATGTAAAGGCTCAGAAATTGGTTGATTTGATACAGATGGACTCCAAAACTTTCCTTGTTTGTTAAATGCGATTAAGTGTTTTAAAAATGTTGGATGCTGACAAGTTAGATATAAACAGTTTGAGAGAAGAATTCACAGTGAAATCTAAATCATTCAAACAAAAAATTTCCGAAATTTGTAAATTTTAGGTTTATAATTCGTACAATGATCTGAAATCGGGGGGACTATAAAATAATTTCTTTAAAATTATGTTAATGCCGTTAAATTAAGTATCAAAAATTTGGAGGTGCCGGGCATCGATCCCGGTACCTCTCGCATGCTAAGCGAGCGCTCTACCATCTGAGCTACACCCCCCGATAACAGTTTTTGGAAAGATAATAAGCAGAACTGATAACAGATATTTATGGCTTAAATGTCAGAGAAATGTTGATTAGCCATATAAAAGTAATTCTTTATAGCGAGATTGGTAGGCCAGTCTAAAGTATTTACCTAAAGTGCATTTCACCATTGAATTCACGAATTGATCTTGAGCTTCAAAAGTAGTTAATTGTCTTTGCTAGATTAGATTTATGTCCTTTTTGTTATATTCAATTTGCTGAAAAATTCACCGAGAAACCTAAATTATATGACTTAAATATTTTGGAAATTTCTACAATTTAGACTATTTATTGTTCTTGTGATGATATGGGATTTGGTAAAAAATAAAAATGGATTTATTATCTTTATTACATGTGTTATCAAAAATATTTGGAGGTGCCGGGCATCGATCCCGGTACCTCTCGCATGCTAAGCGAGCGCTCTACCATCTGAGCTACACCCCCCTATAAAATGAGTAAAATCTATTAAAACTCAATTTATTAGTCGTGGTATAGGTATTATAGGTTACACAGCAGATGTAATACTACTAACCAGTTAGCAGTAGGCGGTCGGCAGTACTTTCACTAGCTGCAGCGTGTTTGGTTGTACTGGAAAATTTATTTGTTTGATCAACCGTTTCACATGTGTATTTTCGTAGAGTACATATTTGATATTATCATTATCTCATCCTAACAAAACTACATTAACGTGTAATTTCCTGCTTGATTGCAGTTGTGAATTCTGTTCGCATTGCAAGGCACTTGCTAAGAACAAGTTAGTTTATAATCGAAAGTAAATTTAATCTTATAGGTAAGAAACTGGTTTTAAAGATCTAATTTATACCATTGTCTTTTAATGAAACTAATATTATGCTGTCAGCTGTTTTACACTTAATTTTTTAACAGAGTTAGAGGAACTATCTTCAATCTTCACATAGTTTTACAGGGGGAATTTGAAAAAATGATATATTATGTCCTTGAAATAATTTTGCTATGCGCAGTTACTGTAACTATAACGATCATACTATTCTGAATCACAAGATACCAGTTTAATTGAAATTTGTTACAAATCACGTATTAAATTTATTATTAATAGTATTTAAATAAAAAATCTGTTGTTGTACATTACTACGACTTCAGTTGTAAATTGTCGTAGTAGCCTAAGGGTAAAGGTCTTGGTTTGTCTATGCTTTGTGTATTTTGCCCGGTCTAAGGTACACATTTAGTATTTTCGTAATGTTTCTATGTTTTTATTATTGTTACAAGAATATAATTTTTTTGTAATATTGTACTGGAAGTGTATAGATAGCCCTAGGTTTACGCTGCAGTTCCGTGCCTAAATGTGCCGGCGTATACTGAATCAGTGCAAAATGAGTCTATTTATAAGGGGAGTCATTGAATTAGGTTCCACGTCGTCGTAAAATACGCATATGCAATATACGAGGTCTGATCAAAATGTATCCAGAATAGCTTTATTCAAAAAGAAATTACAAGATTTATGCAATTAATATTTAATCGCCTTGAAAGTAATCCCCTTCCGAAGCCACACTCTTAATCCAGCTTTGCTGCCGTTGCTCGAAACATTTTTAAAATTCTTCTTCTGAAATAGCAAGCACCTTCTTCGTCGTGTTCTGCTGTATCTCCTCAATGTCTTGAAATCTCTTTCCTTTCAGATGCAATTTGATTTTCGGGAATATAAAAAAGTCGCTGGAAGCAAGGTCTGACGAATAGGGTGGCTGCGGACCTGTGGAATACGGTGCTTAACAAGAAACTGCTGCACAAGTTGCGATGCGTAGGCAGGGGTATTGTCATGATGCAATTGCCACTCGCCATTCTCATGCAAGTCCGGCCTTTTCCGTCGACCTGCGCCCCTCAAACGTTGCGTCCCTTGTAATCGAAAAAAACAGTCAGCATCGTCTTAACATTGCTGCGGCTTTGTCGTGTTTTTTAGGTCTCGGAGACTTTGGGGTCTTCCACTGTGAAGATTGGGCCTTAGTTTCGGGATCATACCCATAAACCCACGTTTCGTCGCCAGTTTTCGTCGTGTTTGACGCACTCAAGCATCTCAGTAGTAGCTGAAACACGGGTATGTTTTTGCTCAACTATGAGGAGTTTTGGTACAAATTTGGCTGAGACGGGTCTCATACCCAAATCATTCGAAAGAATTGATTGAACTGAACCGAAACGAATGTATAGGTTTGAAGATAACTCACGAATAGTGGTTCGACGATTTTCCCGCATAGCTTCCATATTTTTTTCACTTTTGCTGGTTGTGGGTCTTTCAGAACTCTCAGCACTCTTACGACCATTTTTAAAGCGTTTATACCACTCGTAAACTTGTGCACGCCTCATACAATCTTCCCCATAGACTTTCTGTAACTTTAAATACATATGTATTTTTGCAAGTGTCTCCAAGTTTTTGACAATATCTGATACAAATTCGTTAAAAACTTTTTTCGGACATAATAAATGCGCCAAACAGTTACACATACATATGTCACCAAAAAACATTACTGTGAAACAACCGACTGAGCAAGGCCAATGTCATTCACAGCATATGTGTAATAGATGCCAAGGTCACTTTATGCAAAACCACATCCCTCAGTGTACAGTCATTGCAAACTTATGAAACCATTCTGGATATATTTTGATCAGACCTCGTAACATTATTATACTTAAAGTGTTGAAATTAATGTTTAATTGTAATAGTAATAGTCGTCACCATCGATGCCGTAAATGCATGGTTCTACAGACATTAGCACGTGTCTGTTTCGATTTTACAAATCGCCTCCATATTTTTTTCAAGCGTGATTGATATAAGTATGTATATAATATATATATATATATATTATATAAGTATATATTATATACAGTCGGTGGTTATGTAGTACTGACACCAAGTATTAATTGTCATTATATTATGATTCAATTCTTTTTTTGATAATAATTATAATATGTAATTTAGGGTAATGTGGTAGTTTCCCCTTAAGGTAAAATGCTGCTTATGGATTTAATAATGAAATACAAATTGAAGGATGTTTAGGGATTTTCTTACACAAATTTTGTTAATAAAGTTGTTCGATGGTTCCCAGATAAGCAATGTTAGTTAATCAAGAACTTTGAAAAAAATTTATTTTTCTAAAAAATGTCATATTGGTCTAAATTGTTTTTTAGAAAAAAAATTGTTTCCAATATTTTTGATTGTAATGAAATACTGGATTTAGCTTATTTGGGCGATTCTGAACAACTTTTATTAACAAAATTTTGTTGTAAAAAAATCCCTAATACGACTTCTTCAATTTTGCTGTTTATTTTAAATCGTAGTAGGCTAGCATTTCACCGTGAAGGGAAAGTAACATACGATTAAATTACAGTTTAGTGAGAGGTATAATCAGAAAAAAGAAATTTTTTGAATCGATAATATATAAACAAAATACTGGGGTGGTGAAGTCGACAGTGAGACACACTGTATATATATAGTATGTTCATTAAAAAAAAAGCTCTAGCAGGCTTTGACATTTTTAACAAGGTATGTCTTAGCCCATATGTTACAATTGACAGTCATAATGTCACTTATAAATGCAAAACAATTAGATTTCGAAGTAACTCTTTTATTCCAATATTATAACTTAATAATTTATAAAAATGGTTGAAAATGTCTTTCTTCCTGTACAGTACCCTTAAAAACCCTTCGTCGGAGACCATCTATGACATTACGTAACAGAATGGGGTTCTCATTAATTTCGTCACACTTTACTTGTATTCGCTGTCGCAGATTTTGTAGATTAGAACAGATGTTGCATAAATAGAGTTTTTAATGTAGGATCATAAGAAGCAATCACATATTGCTAAATCGCACGATCTCAGAGGCCATGGAATAGTTGCATTTCGACTAATTATGCGGTCGCCAAAGAATTCCCTTAAGAACTCCAGAGTTTCTTGAGTGCAGTGCGAAGGTACCCCCTCTTGCTGGAAAAAACTGCCCCTTATATCATCATCATGGAGTTGTTCCACAAAGGGTGTTAAAATCGTATTGCGGTATCGTTCTGCAGCTAGCGTTCCTAAAAAAGTATGATTTAAGTTTCCTCGTAAAAAAATAAAAAAGAATTTTACCTTCAAAATATATTGGTCCAATTATTCGTCTTCCACTTATCGCTGCCCAAACTCCAACTTTTTCTGGGTGCAAAGGTTTCTGAACGTATGTGTGGATTTTCTGCCCCCCAAATTCTCATTGTTTGCGAATTGACATAACCAGATTTATAAAACCATGCCTCGTCCAAGAAAAATGTTTTTTGTAATATCTCATCATTATTATGTAAATTATTCAAAAACCATTGACAGAACTGCAGTCGCATGGGATAATCAACAGGCAACAATTCTTGAACTGCAGTTAAGCGATAGGGATACCTATGTAAATCTGTATGCAGAAGTTTGTGGCATGCTCCGACAGGCAGATTGATTTGCTGAGACAGATGACGAAGTGATGTACTTGGTTCATTGTCCATAACTTCTTGAGCGTAGTTCGTCTTACTGGTGGGCCGCTACCTTTTTTGCGTTGAATACTACCTATTTCACGAAACAGAGTAACACATCTACTGGCAGTATTTTTAAACTCTTCATAATTAATGACGACCTCAGGAAACTTTGCACGAAACTCTTCTAAGCATCTTTGTAAGGAATAAGTCCAAACATCATTTATTTTCTCCCCATTTCGGAAGTAACTTTCTAATAAAAAAAGCTTTTTATTCGAACGTATAAGCAATGAAGATAAAATAATGGATCAGTTAGCAAAAGACCAGTTAAATTCTAAAAAGAACTGATTTAAAAGCGATGCAACAATCAAAATAAGAACAGATCCAAAATTGACAACAACCACAACATTCACATTTCGGGGTTATGTGATACAATTTGACGTATGCATAGGAATACATTTTAACGGTAAGCAATTCGGAATCGACCTGTTTCGGAAATGAAACGTGTAGATCTAATTATTATTTAATTATAAAGTTCCAATTGTTCAGAATATCAACTAACATGTGTATACCAGTGTATACAGGCGGAAATTTGTTTTATTACCAATTAAATCGTGTTTTATGTACTGATTTAAAAATTAGTAAATTTCTTTATTTCGCTTCCTATAAAGTGCATGCTGTAAGAAGACACTATACGTAAATTTACCATAGCCAGCTGCGAGTTTTTTTTAATGAACATACTGTATATATAGCTTCCTTAGCACCATGTCCAACTAATTTTATTGTACTTGTATTAGATAGATACGATTTATTACTTTCTCAATAAAAATAAATAGATTTCTAAACAGAACCTGGTTTTGATACACATAAGCTACAGCGAAATAAACGATGACAGCGAGAAACAGTATAATTGTGAATCGGCGTGAATGGAACCGCTGCAAATCGAGGGTTTCTATATTTAATATCTAATAAGAGTGTTTGACATTTATACCTTTGAATTGGCGTCTGTCACTAATTAACTTTTCATATTTTATTCTATTTTTGTGTTTACCCACGATATATTAGAAATTATACGGTGAGAGTAATAAAAACCCAAGTCAAAGACATTCTTTGAATTTTAAAGTCTTGTCTTATATTAATCTGTAATTATAAAGATGTTAACATTATAAATATTTTGAACTGTCATGCGTTAATAAGTGCAGTTCACAGTTCAAATTTTATTAGGTTATTTATTTAATTTAATTTTATTTAATTTAAAATTAACACTTTATTTTGCCAGTGTTTGTCTGTGCTTTTAGTTAGCTATGTTTAAGGTTATATTGCCGTCTCAAGTGTTTTGTAGTCCCTGTGGTCGAAGTAATGAGGTTGTGCAGTTATGGGCTGTGTAAATAAACGTTTATTTGAAATAACATTGATGCGTACACATTCACAGAACAAAGTAAATAAAGGATTTTACAAAAGTTGTTGACCATTGTTTTCTAAACATAAATCCACGCTTCTTTTAAGATTTTCAAAGGTATTCACCAGAATATCAGGAGTAAGTTCATCTAGCTTTTGTGAAATAGCATTTTCTAAATCTTCTAGGTTCTGTGGTCTATTACAAAAATATTGTTTCTTAGATAAGGGAAGACGAGATTGGAAACATGCGTCAAATTAGTCAAGAGACTGAAGACTTGGAGAGAGGAAAGAGAGAGAGAGAGAAAGAGAGAGAGAGAGAGATAGAGAGATAGAGAGATAGAGAGATAGAGAGATAGAGAGAGACTGAGAGAGACAGACACATAAGGGAATAGAGAGAAGTCTGGAACTGTAAGATCGGGTGACCTTGGTGGAAACAAATGTCTACTAATTAACCGATCATCATAAATTTCCTAAAAATTGTATGACACAATTAGCAGTATGTGGTGTTGTCCCGCTGGAAGTAACCATTTATAATTTCGTCATCATGAAGTTCATTAGAAAGGGCTTTAAGATATTCTAAAGATAATAATCGGCTGTTATATTTATTGCAAAAAATTTGTAAATCGTTCGTGTTGTTGAAGTAGCGACCCATAAACCGATCTGTTGTGGATGTAATGGTGTTTCTTCAAACGTATGAGGATTATGTGTTGCCCATATTCTCATATTTTGGCTGTTAAGATACCCATTAAGGTGAAACCACGCTTCACTCTGAAGCACGTAAGATCTAATATGTCATTATTGTTTGTGTTGTTTAAGAGCCAGTGACAATAATTTTTTCTAGGTGGAAAATCACGCGGTAAAGGTTGATGAACCATTTGCATTTTGTGTGGAAACATGCTGAAATCTTCTTTTTTAATTGTTCGGCAAGTACCGTATAACAGATCAGTTTCTTGGCATAGTTTTCTGATCGGCTTAGAAGGAATTGTTTCCATGATATCCTTAACATTATCAATAACTTCTGCAGTTCGTTTCTTTTCAGTTGGTTTCTTTTTCCTTTCAACTCTTCCACTTTCCCTAAAATTATTCACTATAGTCGTGGCAGTTGGATAGAAATTGTTATAAGCATAGGGTAATAAACACAGTTTTTCTACAAGGCGATGGCAAACCAACGAGGTATTCTGCCTAGTTAATCTTCTCTGGAGTAGAAGTGTTTACATTTCGCGTGGTTTATATGTTTTTGAAACATTATTCGTGCAACACAGACAGTGGAATAAAGGCCGCTTCACCTCGTAAGAAATAAAGCGCTCGAAGATCGAAGATACGTATGTTATATATGATTTATATAAATTTGCATGTTAGAGGGCATTGTGGCCTACTGTAAGCAACAACCAAAATGTGGAAATCAATTATACTGATGGATCAGCTTACATGTTTAAAGATGCGTTTTAGGCGGATATTTTGCACGGATTAAACTTATTTTCAGAAACAGTGAGGAATCAATATCCTGTAATTAATGAATTATTTTTAAATAAAAAGAATTTATTTTTGAAATTAACTTCGCAACTTTGTATTATCTACTTGTTATTATATGTGAATTAGAAGCGCTGGGCCCTATTATCAATATTATACGATTAGTGTATTTATGTACGTAGTTGTTGGAAACAGTAGCGTAGTGAGTATAACTAGCTAAATGAATAGATAATGTATGTGGCATGTTTAATCATTATTTATCTAGCAATCATTCGGGAGTTAGTCAGCTGGCGGAGGTGGTCCGGTAAAGGTGCTACGTCGAATTATTATTATTATTATGAATGTTACATCAATGCCAGAGAGGCATCGGCAGAGTTTTACGCGGGGTATTGGCCAACTAAGTATTTACTCTCGCGATGGCATGCGGGGTTGAGGGGATGTCTCTCCGCGACACCTGTCAACAACAGACTGACTGGCTAGATTGGCCGATTGCTTGAATCTCTCTGGAGGATTGGTGCACCAGAAGATATCCATAATAGTAATTAATCTACGATTACGAGTGGCTACGGCCACATCAACTCGTCGGTAGATGAGCTTCAGTATCCTGTTCGAATCCTAATCCAGGGGGGCTGGAGGACCCCACCCGAGTACAACTGCTCAATATTTATTTACAGATCAGTAAATCTGTGTTTTATGATCGATTGCATCTCATGTACCTATCGCCGCCAGTGAGTTCTGATCGTATCCACTGTTTGCTAACCCATGAACTCCACAAATCCATAATTTTATTCAAATTTTAGTAGTTTTTATTCGCATCCCGTAAAGTCGACCCTAACACGCGGCATAAAAAAATGCATTTAGTAATTCCAACATACCGAGAGAATTAGATTACATGGCACTATACCATAGGGTAATAATTATTTGCCTATGTAATAAGTGAGGCTTGCAGCCTCATTCGATTACCCTGTTGAAATTATTTATTAATTCACAGTATTGTAATATGTAACTGTAATGACTTTTGCTGCAATTAATTAATTAAACAAATAACCTAATAACATTAGAAATATAAATTGTCAATTATTAATGTATGACATTTAAAAGTATTTATAATGTTTACATCTTTATAATTACAGATTAATCTACGACCAAACTTTAAAATTCCAAGGGTGTCTTTGACTTGGGTTTTTATTGCTGTCCGGGTAGAAATGTAGCATTAGAAATTAAAACTGAGGATTTATTACTGTTTCATTGGAAAAAGTGCGGAAGAAATTAGAACTTTAGACTTTTCTTTTTTACCGCTATGATATTACGGTAACGTGCAGCTTATGCCACAAGCACGTAAACATCATACCATGAATGTGAGTACCCGCTATATAAAATTAATTTAGGGTGTAGTTTTGATAATTGTTTTAGTAATTGGATGTTGGATAACGCGAGTATGTTTATTTTTGTATGCATAGTGATGCAAGGACATAATATAACTTTTTTTTTCATATTCGGCATGTCATGAATGATTCTGTTAAACGAATGTACACGGTATATATAAGGCAAACATATTAGTATAAAATTATAGTAAACGTTTAGAATCAGAAGTAGTTCAGACGCAAAATGTACTATAAGGGGTGGCTGGAAAACCAAACCTGTGTCTGCTTAACCTATATTGTTTATGACATTTAATACAATTATTTAACAGTTAACAAGATGCAGTTCAGTTACTATAAGAATTTTTATATTAAAATGTATGGTATTTGCTTCTAAATGCTAAATTAACATACGCGGAGATTATGATCATCAGATAACCTTGTTAAACTCGGTTGCACCTGGTAAATGCCGGCGTTAGTTTATTCTTCATAATCCGTGAAGGATCCTGTATAACTTCTTTCAAGAAGTATAATAAATAAAATAAACGTAAGATGGTCTTGCTATAACTAGAGTGAAGTTTTTGCTTCATATTTAAAAAAGCAACAACATTTAATCGAAATAGACGATACCGTACCTTCTATTTAGATATGAAAGGTTTTCAATTTACCAAAATAGGAAGTTATAAACCACTGTACCCTAAGGGAATCTTTAAAGTCAATTTACCATGCATTCAAACTCAATAGAAAATTTTCTTTATTATACCGTATTATTACAAACGAAAGTAATTCAAATTGCATAAATATGCTATCATAATAAAATAAGTATTACCGATTGTATAAAATATTGTGCTTTAATTGCTTTTAATATTGTGAGGCAGGTGTTTACTTTACGAACTCTCTTAAAAAACAAGGTTGATTTAGTAAGAGTAGTGAGATACATAATATTGATTTAATTTCTTTTATCGCTAATAGCAAAGTCCAATTCAACAACTGCTTGTAGACCTTAGAACGTGCAAATCATATGGTGACAGTTCTCATTTTGCCGTGGACTAAATCCGGTTCGGTAGATATTTTTCTTACTGATATTACATTTTTTAGTGGGCATTTAAAATGATCCGCTCAATAGGAATACTTTTCCTAATTTGTTGTGAAGCCTTTGGAAATCAAGGCGCTCCAGAAGTGAAAATACCTCAGGGTGTTCTTCGAGGCAAAAACCAAGAAAGCCGACATGGTAGGACTTTTAGTGCCTTTACTGGAATTCCGTATGCACAGCCACCCCTTGGTGAACTCCGATTTAAGGTATTTGGGAATTTTTAAAGTAATTTGAAATTAAAGCAGCCCTATAAGGAAAATTATATATTTTATAGTACTTACGAGACACTACTGAAGTGAGTCTCTTAACTTGTTTTCTTTCTTATCAGAATATAATTAATTAATATAGTGCAAGTCATATTTAAAATTACATTATTGGTTCAGTTGGTGTTCTACCCCAGTTTCTCTTGTATATAATTTAGGTAGTAGAAGAGACACTTGTCAAAGTGTGTATGCATTTATAAAAAACTTTTAGAAAATGTCTGTATATAGATATGCATATGTACGGGTTAGTTATAATCGACGAAACAGCTGGTTCGAATTGGATGAAATTAAAACATTTATTAAAAATCCATCCAGACATACGTTTTGACAAAATTTGGAACCGGAAGCAGAAATTTATTGTATTTCCTTGACAAAATTTAATTTGATATTGTGCAACTGTAAGCTTGTAGAAGGTCTTAATGCATTAGATTTTTGCCGATTTCAATGTCTTCAAAATTAAGGCCGTTATAATTTTTTGGAACTTTGGACTATAGAAATTGTTAAACAAAATAATTTTTAAAATGGTACATTTTTTTTGAGTTTTTTATTTGGATTTATGAAAACAGTTCAAAATATTTTAACAAAACTTTGTGTTCCGGTAGAAGACTTAAAGATGTACGAAACGGATTCTTGTTTATTCCGAAGCTTTACCTACAAGCTTTCTAAACTTTCAGGTTTATGACTTAGACCATGTTTGTTTTTCAGTAAAAGTCTGAAGTTAGGCATCGTTGCAAATTTTAGGTACATTTAGAAGCAGTGATTGGAAGTAACGCGTTAAAAGTAACGGCGTTACAGGTAACGCGTTACTTTTTTAGAAACGTGTAACGGGAACGCGTTACTTTTGTACACAAAGAACTAGTAACGGGAACGCGTTATTTATTTTGGTAACGAGTAACGTATTAGACGTTACTTTGACGTTACTTTTAATTGTTTCTTTTTATTTAAAAAAATCATTAAATTTAAATCGATTTATTGGTGTAAACTGTAAACAAAATCATTTTTAACAACCTACAAAATGCAGTACCTAACCTATGCATACACAATTAAAATTTTACAATGTTTTGCGAATTCATAAAGTTCAGAAAATTTATCTGCCAGATGCCGTCTAAGAGGGACGTAGGTCATAAACTGTATAATCTCTAATCCCCCAATTGTATTCGAGGCTGCTAATGTTCAAATGTAAAATCTTATCTCCAAACAATTTGCTTAGTCATACATACCCTGTGGCTAATGGCTATTTACTGTAGTTGCAAACAATTACATTCAATATAATTTATTTTATCTTACCAAGAAAATGACGAATGACTAATGAGCACCTATTGTATTATTGTTCTTTTAGAATTTTAAAGTAGGTAAGTAACATTCACAGTAAACCAAATTTCAAAGAATAAGAGTAATAAAATAAAATTTAAAAAAAAGTTAAAAAACGTCTATAGTAACGCGTTACTTGCGAAAGTAACTTGTAACGAGAACGCGTTACTTTTGAAAATAAGTAACGTGTAACGGCAACGCGTTACTTTTATTAGTGATTAACGTGTAACGGGAACGCGTTATTTTTTAAAAGTAACGTTCCAATCACTGTTTAGAAGACAGAAGACAATATAGCTATTCATTTGAAAATCAGGAGCTGATGTGACTTCCGGATATGCGAACTCGCTGTAAGAATATTCAAATGACTCAAATCACTGTAAACTCAAAACCCATGGAAAAACTGAACTGTTTTTTAAATAAACTTCCAGCTAAATTATTACGGGAAGGGTGGGAAGGTCCAGGAATCTTTCGCTCATTTTTGTGTTGGGCTTGGTGAATATATCGCCGTTGAAGAATACTTAGCCGATAGTTAACAATATTCTGATAATTGAATTAAAGAAAATGTTTAAACCATACCTATGGTATTATGCAAAACATCTTAAAATTAATACCGTGTGTCATTTTTCAGGCTCCTGTACCTGCAAAACCATGGGAAGGAATATTAGATGCTTCGAAGGTCCACGAAGTATGCCCTCAAAGCAACCCTGTTACTGGAGATTTTTCTATGATTGGATCTGAAGATTGCCTTTTCCTCAATGTTTATACACCCCAGGTTATTAAAAAATATATTACTTTATTGCTTTTGTTAGCCTAAATATTTTTATGACTTTAATAGAAGTAAGAACGATTACTTATTCCACATAATAACAACGTAATTTTATGTTACAACAGTTTTTCAAATAAATTGTTGTTTTCGAGTATAAGGAAAGGTTAATTTGTTGTCTTGAACGACATTGGTTTTTTATTCAAAGTATATAAACTTCTCAAAGGTTGCGATGCCTGTTTGTTTACGATTACGTATTATCGCAATTTATACAGTTTTTAATTGTACATGTCTGTTGCAATCATAAAAAGATATGCAATGAGTGTTGTATTTACTTTTGCATTCAACTACGCTACTCAAATGGAATAGGAATGTGGCTAATCTCTTCTGTTTTTATATCAGTGTAATTGACTCTAAATGCAACAATATCATGTGTTTTATACAGGGTATATCAGAAATAGCTACAAATATTAAATCCGATGGTAGATTACAATATATATAAACTAGAAAAAATATTTCTTTGGCAATGGGACCCTTAAGATATGAAAAAATAATAATTGAAAAGTTGACCCAAAGTTGTTTGAGTACCGCACGATAATAACAAAAATTTGAGTTCAAAGATATGTTATGCAAAGGGGAATAAGATAGAAGTGCAAAACATTTCTTATCACCTGCTACAAACCAATACTGTTAGGTAGGTCAGTAATTTCTATTAAGTCTGTAGTTATCACAAGCCAGACAAGTTTTTACGTGTTTCCCACTTTGGATTTACTTTACAATTAGGTAATAACCTTACCTACAGCTTAAATGCATTTTTTATGTATCATCAGCAGTTCTCAAACAAAATTTTATTTTATTTTTAATACAAAAAAATAAACTTAAAGATTTTTGAAAAATGAATAGTACCATTGAATTCTCATGAGCCAATCTATTACTGGTTTAAATATTTGTATCTATTTCTGATACACCCTGTATGTATAGTTCCTTGGAAGAATGGGTAATGCATGTCGTCAATAAATTCCCCACGGCATCACAATTTTATACAGTTACATGCAATTTTAAACAGTTATATTTTTGTGATCTTAGTTTTATTGTTCCAAACTGTTTAACAATATTGAATTTTTATTTAATAATATCTTGATTTTCAGAAAAATAAACTGTATTATACATTAAAATATAGGCATAGAGTAGATGCTAAAATTTTTTGTTAAAATTTCGATTCCTCAAAAATCATTTTCATTGCTAGATGTATCATCTCTGCGATATACAATTTTTTCTACCACCGCATTTTATTTCATTTTCACCATGGTGATTTGAATTTTCCACATTTGTGGGGCTATAATATTTAAAGTTTCTTTCCATATATTGACAGTAGTTTCAATACCATTTCCATATCTTCTAATATGATTGCTGCAATATGTTTTAGATGTCCTCCATAATGTTTTATCGTATTAATAGTACCATTGTACGAAGGAAGATGAAGCATTCACTGTCTATTTTGTTCAGTGAGTGCATCAACAACCAACCTTTTTAGGGGTTTACTTAAAAAAAATAATTATTCTAGATTTTACTTACACTTACATTTTATTTCGCATTTACAATAAAAATAGCTCTAACAGTTGCGTCTTCAATAAACTACCATCAAGTGGTTTCACAACCATTCTGTTATCTTACTCCAGGAGCTCTTAGACGGTTTTTATTTTCACGGAACTTCTGTAGCCTACATTCTTCATGATAACTATCAATGGTTATTCTAAATTCATTATTAATTAGTGTTGAAAATATTTAACAAAATTATGCTAAACTGTTGTGCCATGATAATCGAGACTTTACGTGTTAGACAAAAATATCAGGGGTGCACTAGAAAAAAAAAACATGTTATCCACACGTAATATACCATATAGAATATTCACGGGAGGGTACGAGCTTACCCTTTCAAAAATAGGCAACCCAAAATAGAACAACAACTAAGATGAAAATAGAAATCTTCGAACAGTGCTGTCATAGAAGACTGCTAAACATAAGCATAAGCAAGGAAAGCCAAAGAAGAATAAAAGCAAATATGGAAACATGTGCAGAGAAGAGGTAGCCTAAAAGCCCATATTTGAGAAGAGCTAATATGGGTTTTAAACCACGAAAATCAAGGCAAAATACTGGAAAACCCAGTCTCGAATACATGCACTTACAAACAAATCATGAATTGTACAGGCTGCACTAGATATATAGAAATGAAGAGGAAATGTGTAAATAAAAATTCATGGAGAGCTAGTTAAAATAATCGAAAATTATGTTAGCCGTGGGTAGCCTTCGGAAAGATGGGACAATTACTTTAAAACAAAAATATCCCTCTAAAACTTAAAACACGATTATTTGACGAGTGTATTCTCCCGATATTGACATACGGGTGTCAAACATGGACAATAACAAAAAAAGTCAATGAATAAAATAGCCACAACACAGAGATCCATGGAACGACTGATGTTGGGAATATCACTGAAGGATAGAAAGAGTAATATATGGATCCGAAATGTTACAAGGGTCAAAGATGTAGCCGAGACGATAGCCATACTAAAATGGAATTATGTCGGCCATATAACCAGATGCCACGATGGAAAATGGACCCAAGTACTACTACACTGGCGACCATACCTGGGGAAAAGAACAAGAGGACGACCACCACCGCCACAAATGCGCTGGACTTAAAAGTGACTGCAGGACTAAACTAGACAGACAAGCGCAGAATAGAAATAAAAGGAGAGAAATGAGAGAAGCCTATGTTCAGAAATGGACTTTAAGATAAGGCTTTTTGAGATTGAGATTGAGATATGGTCATCACTAAACAGAACCTTCCAGAACTAAGAATTATAATAGAAAACCAAAAATTTTAGGAACTATCATCTTACAAATACCTTGGAAGTTGCTTAAACATTTGGAGAGAAATTATAAATTATTTATAGTATTATTATATGGAGTAGAAGGGTGGACATTCAAGAAAACCATTAGTAAAACGTTGGAAGTATTTGAAATGCGCAGAATATTAAAAGTTTCATAGGTAGACAGAATAAGAAACACAGAAAATCTCCAACATGTGGAAAAACGCAGAATATTTGTAGGCGATAAAAAGATGAAAGTTGGAGTATTTGGGAGACATAATGCAGCATGAAAGGTATAAAATAGTGCAATTCATTATGCAGGGAAAATCCATGGAGAAAGAAGAGTTGATCAAAGAAAAACACCATGGTTAAAGAATTCACGAAGTGGTACGGGAAAACTAGAACAGAATTATTAGAGCAGTCATATTCAAAGTGCAAATTGTAATAATGCTCTTCAACTTCCCACAGAAGAGGCAGTAAAATAAGAGAAGATATTGGAAGCTGTGACAAACCAGCCACTACTCTGAAAATTATGTATAACGATGATAGTTAATCATCAATATCGTACTGGGAAATACACACCGGAATAGTTACTTTCAAGAATAAGCATATTCGGTCGTTGAGAACCCCCAGAAAGGACACTTCCATACCAAAATACTTCCTTTAAAAAGCTATAACTATATGTTAATGTTTTGATATCTGAAACAGTTTAAATTTTCCTTACTAATTAAAATTAGTTTTAATGTGCTAGATTTGTCAAACCAATATTCCTATTAATTTTTGAGTATATAAATAAACGTAGCTTTGTAACTTTACATATTCAAAAAAATATGAATCATGTAGAACATTCAGTACATAATAACAAAGGTAACAATACCACTTTATAATTATTCCGAATCCAATACTTGTTATGTATTTTATTCATTGTATTGAGCTCTTGCTTATGTGATAGAATTTTACAATTTCAGTTGCCAGACTCTGCCAAACCGCTTCTGCCGGTTATATTTTACATTCATGGCGGAGCTTTTGTATTAGGCAGTGCGAGCCCTGACTGGTATGGCCCTGAAATTTTCCTCGATAAAGATATTGTATTCGTTGCTCCCAACTATAGATTAGGTAAAAAAAGATTAAATGAGATAATAATATTTTTGTAAAAAATGAATTATTCAACAGGCGCTTTGGGATTCATCAGCACGGGAGATGAAATCGTGCCCGGAAACAATGGGCTGAAAGATCAGAATTTAGCTTTGCAATGGGCCAAGAAAAATGTAGCTGCGTTCGGAGGTGATCCTGAAAGAATTACCATTGTTGGTCACTCTGCTGGAGCTGCTAGTGCACATCTTCATGTCGTTTCTCCACTAAGCAGAGGTAAAAATAATATTGTAACATACAGAAAAAATATTATAGTGGCATTAGAAAAAATGATAAATATGATACAACTAAAGGTATACAAATTTTAATATTTTTAATTTATAAAATAATGGTACAATAAGAACTGTTTATTGAATGTATTATGGAATATATACAGGGTGAGTCGTGAGGAACGGACCAAACTCAAGAGTGTATTGTACACGTGAAAATAATGTAAAAAACTCAAATGTTGTTGTCCGATTTTTATTTGTTTTCAAGTTATAGCGTAATTAAAAATAAACAAAATTTCATACATTAACGTTTTGGTAATCATAGCGTTCTTATAATAAATGTTCAAAAATACCGCCATTCACCTCTAAATATTTTCTGCTTCGTCTACGAAGGGCACCTGTAATTAAAAATGTTTATCTAGTATGCCATGTTCGAGGCTCAAAAACATTTGATAACTTTGTTGTTTTGATAATGTGTCAGTGTATTGTGATAGTGATTTAACGTTAATTTTTGAGTTTGTACGACTAAAGTGTTACAAAATGCGTGTGTTTGTTTATGGTTTTTGTAATGGGAATTCTACAGCTGATGTTGAAGAATATCCTCAACGGTTTCCACATCAGAGATATCCTAATAAACATGTATTTATCAGAGTTTTCAACAAACTGTGCGAGACCGGAAAGCTTCCCGGTGTTAACATAACATCTGAACGAGCTACTCGACAAGATTTAGAAAAGGTAGAAGATATTCTGGATTTAGTAGCAGAAAATGCGACAACCAGCTCACGAAGAATTAGTATTCAATTGGGCATTCCACAAACAACAGTAATAAACACACTCCACAAGCAAGGTTTACATCCATACCATGTACAGAGAGTACAGCACCTACAACCGGAAGATTATCCTAAACGTATGGAATTTTGTCGGTGGATAAATAATAATCATCGTGTTGTATCGCGCATACTTTTTACAGATGCAGCAACATTTACCGGTGACGGCATTAATAATATTCATAACTGTCATGTATGGTCGAAAATTCTACGCAACAGTCGAAAGTAATTTTCAACATAAGTTTTCAGTAAACGTGTGGCGTGGTATGGTCGATGGTTATTTAATTGGCCCTTTCAGTTTGGAGAATCGCCTCACAGGAGACAACTACATAATGTTTTTATAAAATGAATAACACGGACTACTAGAGGATGCTCTTTTAAACATCAGAATGCAATGTACTACCAGCACGATAGAGCTCCTGCACATTTCGCTCGTCAGGTCAAGCAACATTTGGACGAAAAGTTTCCACGGCGTTGGATTGGTCGCGGTGGTCCTATTAATTGGCCTCCAAGACCTGCAGACCTCAGCACTAGATTCTTGTTTATGGGGCTGGTTCAAAGACGAAATGTACAAACTAAAAGTGGACACTCGGGATACACTAATTCAACCTATTAGAAATGCTGCAGCCGATCAAAGACATGACTCAACCAGGAGAGCCTGTTGCCCTTCGTAGACGAAGCAGAAAATGTTTTGAGGTGAATGGCGGTATTTTTGAACATTTATTATAAGAACGCTGTGATTACCAAAACGTTAATGTATGAAATTTTGTTTATTTTTAATTATGCTATAACTTAAAAAAAATAAAAATCGGACAACATTTGAGTTTTTTTACATTATTTTCAC
>JABXWE010011181.1:0-10979 GCA_014611495.1 Limonius californicus | reverse complement strand
GTTCTTCAAAAAAACATATCGATAGCCCCTTGCGAGGTCTATCGACATATGAAATTTAAAAAAATTCCTTGGAGCAGTTTTTGAGAAATAATTTTTTGAAAATTTCCAAAATTTTGAAAATTCGTAATTTAGGCCCCTTATAATTTTTCAAAAAACTTTTTATATCACCTCATTTTACCCTTCATATACTATTCAGAAAATAAAAATCATTTGAATCGATTCATCCGTTTTCGAGTAATTGGGCGTTAAACTCAAAATCTTCAAAAAATCATAGCGCCCTTCAGTTTAAAGCTAGCTAGTTCGGCAAAGAACTAACAGATTTGTCTTATGACCCTCTATCGTTATCCGCGATAAAAGTTTCAAAATTGTAATCACGAAAAAAGTGATACCAAAAAAACATGCGTAACTTCCGCTTCCGGTTTCGGATTTTTTTGAAAAGCTTATTTTTTCGATGAATTTTCGATACCCCCCCGCATTCCAAAGCGCATCAAAATCGGAGCAATACTTTCGGCTGTAGGAGCGTCACATACGTACGTACATACGTACATACGTACCCACCCACAGACAGACATTTTTTAAAAACCACTTTTTTGGGTTCCTAGAGACCCAAAACGGATATATCCGGTAAAATCTCGATTTCGAAAATTTTCATGATTTCAATACTTACCCTATACCTATAAGGTATGGGAAAGTAAAAAGGGACACGTGGTAAATCCCAATACAACAGCCTTTTGTTCAACACTAGTGTTTTAAAAAGCCAATAAGCTTCATAAAGAGAAATATGACTATTTTACATTTCAAATATCTCTCACGGCATTTGCTAGTTACATGTTCAATGTATCATCAAAGCTTTTTTGCACAAAGCTCATCCACATACTTTTATTGCTTGCAGTCCAGTAAGTTAATATTTAATTAAGGATAACTTCATTTTGCAACCAAAAATTGTAAATTTGTTAAATGTAAATATATTTTATCAGTGGAATTCATTTAGTTTCTGTATGCCGCGCTTTGTACAATTTTAAATTATAAATATAGGAATGAACACATAATTAAAAAAGTAGCTTATTTACCATTACAGTTATTAACGATTTTTACTTTTACAATAAACTAATGTCTGCCAATAATTACGATATATGTGTATTACATTCATATGCGTTGCAGTAGTATCAACTTTTTCATTATCCCAAACCCCGTGCTAATAGACTCCCGACATAAATGCATTTATTACATATGCATACTCGTATTGGGTCCAGCCAAATTTTAAATTCGCGTGGGGTAATATTCCAACCAAACCTCGCAGAAGAAACTTCGTGCAGGATCTTACCTTCACAACAAACAATTATATGCTTAGTTAGCAGATATGTACAGTTCCAAAATATATAACTATGTACCACCTAGCCACAGCGCGTTTGTTAGTAAACAAAATTGTGATAACATTTTGAAATAATGAACAATAATCATTTACATTATGGAATTTCATCTTTAGCAGCTAAAGGACCAGCAGTTACGACCGTTGGATGATTCGAGAAGACTCAGCTATTAAAAATACCAAGGTTCGGGTCATTCCATTTGAAGCTATTACTGACTTTCGTAGTAATTTGTGACAAAGTTTTATTAAAACCACACAATCAAGGGTATTTATACTTTAATGTGCATTACTGACTCCCTCAAAAGTGTTAATTTGTATTCCGTATTATTTTTTGCATCTTGGGTAGAATTCTGATAAAACACCTTACACTTCACACCCACAATATTTAAAAATTAGTACAGAAATATGCTCTTAGATAAAATGTATATAAAAGTTATAATTCGCACTCTCGTTGAAAGAGCTTTACTTAAAATACACTTTCCACCTCTAAACGATGAATATTTATATAAATATATGTGTCACATTCTGTTTGAGAAACTGCATTACTATCTCTTTCGTGGATAGTTAATCCTTCAAATGCACCTTCTACCGCCCAGAATTAAATACACTAAATAGAAATGCACAAACATAACAATATGTAGAGTATTTCACTAAAATAAGATGTTAATACAAGTTATAAGATATAGCATTTTTCTTAACCCTCCTATTGTGTTCACATTTTGGTTACACTTATTGTGTTCGGATCAATATGACCCAAGCGTCTATGGTTGTCGTTTTATTGTTGTTAAATTTATACGGCAGTAATGTGTTTGTTAAATAATAATAAGAAATAAGATATATAACATTTATTGTCCAAAAGTTTATATATAACCGGCATTAATGGATAAACAATTGTTATGTAAGTACATATGAAAAACTTAGTAGGTAGTTATATCATACATTTATTTTTTGCAATCAATAAACATGAGTTTTCATACATATTTTGAGCAATTATAACATAGTATATTAGTTTTATTATCATTTGGAGAGGGACAAAAATTACATCTTTTATGCCTGTTTGAGATTGGTTGTTCTCTTGCTTCGGCATTGCTGGTAGTGATCTTATAACAATTGCAACTGCAGGAATACTTCGAGGAAGATGTTTCCTTCCTTACAGTAATGGAGTGACCACTGAATTACCCAGTTCTTCAAGAAATAAGCGACCTTTTGTAAGTTTGACACCATTCCAGGTTGGATTTACATCGCACAACAGAACATAGGCATTATAAGCTGAAACGTCCATGATATTATAGAAGATAGTCATTGGCCATCTTTTAGTTTGTCATCTGCATGTGTATGTTATAACTAACTTGTCTAAAGTGTCTACAGTACCTTTGGTTTTGTTGTAATCTAAAATCACAAATGGCTTTTTATGATCTTTATCACACACACTGGAATGCATGGTGCTCATTTTTTTTATTTAACGGAATACATCAGCAATCAGAATTACAGAAAAGATTCTATGAGCTAATTGTTTGATTAAGTTGATATACTTGAAGAAGTTAACACCCATCAGTGCTGCCCGCCGTCTCCTCCATCTTTCGAGGATGTTGGGATGTTGGGAATTCGCATTATTCTGTAGGTCCCAGGGCCATTTCCGTTTAAGTCGCCGAAAATTTGGTTGGTGGTTTAGCCTTTGGATGGCATGTAAGTCTTTAATGGTGCTCATGAGTGTGACATTTTTATTCCGTTTCGGAATATAAGAAACTACTGTTGTGTTATTAGTGAAGTAGAACTTCGAAGGAAGTACTTCTTTTCTGTTGCAGACCAATGCGGTTGGCAATTTAGGCTTATTTTTTCGAATACGGCCAAGCGTGGTTATATTTCTTTCCAATAGCATCTGTCCTACATCGTGCGAGGTAAAAACATTATCATTTATCAAATCAAATTATCATAAGCTACGTTGTGACCTGTTAGACCATAAGTAAGGTCTAGCACAACTCTTTTACCTTGACCTTTCTCTGGAGGTTTACCTTCTTTTTTCCAAGGTATACTTGCATGTTATATGCATAAGCATTTACAGAAACGCATAAAGTCCAAATCTGATTCCGTATTTGGCTGCCTTGTTGGCTATGTACTGCCTAAATGGGCAACGGCCTCTAAAAGGTACCAGTTGCTCATCTATGTTACATTTTCGTTAACATTGTAGACCTTAGGTAGAATTTCAACCTAATAATCCCACGGGTCTCGTATGGTAGCTAATTTATCAGTCTGGCGTCGTTGTGGTTGAGTTCCTTCATCGTCAAAGCGAATTATTCGCGAAATTACATGAAATTGTTGTAGGAACATCGTTGGTCTGAATATGGGGCGGCCTACATTTCCATCCCATAGGCTGACTGTTGCCTCTCCATGAGGTTTATGCTCTTCAGCTGAAAACAGTCGGCTCAAATATGCTTCTATTCAACTACTGTTACTTCTTGCAACTGTGGCCATAAATTCTTTTTCCTTCTAAAGTTGACATTTGACATTAAGTTTACAGTTTTTGGCGTGAAAAATAAGGAATACGCGGCTTTTACATCATTTATTCTAGAAGTAGCGTACCTTGTTGGTCCAGGATTCAACGAAATAATATTTGCTGCTGAAAATCCATCTTATTGATTAGATATATTGCAATTCCATATTACATTACCATTTTTTGAAACTCCGTTATTAGCCACAGCAGCTTCATCTGGAATCGTAGTTTCTACTTCATCATCCGATTTACTATACAACTCAGCTTCGGACAATGGTCTTCTATTTCAGAAACATTATCATCATCATCAGAAGCATATAAAAGTTCCTCAAGTTCCGCCAACCATCTTTTACTATACATTTTCAATAATTTCTTCCTACTGTTGTTTCTTATTAGAGTAGCATCAAGTTTGATGTTTACCACAAAACTGACAGTACCTACAGGCAGAATATATCGCGGAGCTATGAACAAGTACTAACAGGAATCAGCTTGTCGTTCGCCGCGCGCAAATAATACTCATATTGAAACTTCTTCGATAAATGTAGAAATATAATTTATTTCTATGAAAATAAAACAAAATCAAGAAAATACGTTCATTTATGATAATAATTCGCTTCTTGATCTTTATTTACATTTTAACCAAACTAATCGTTGGGTCATATTGACCACAACACAATGAGTGTAACAAATGCATTTAAAAAACACTAAATGTATTTTTTTGTTATCAATCTAGGTATACTGTTATTAGAGTAAAATAGTAAAAGTCATAGAATGACAACAAAATATTTAAATAAATAAACGATTTATGGACATTAGAAGAACGCGATCGGGTCATATTGACCCGAACACAATAGGAGGTTTAAAGGAAATAGAAGAGATCAACCACAGAAGTGCAATAATTAAAAAATCACAATGTTCTATTAAGTATAAAAGTAGAATCGGACAATCGTTGGTTTTCGTTTGGAAAAGCTGGATACACAGTATATCGAGGAAATGTATAACTTAATTTACCCCAATCCACAAATCTTCCATCGGATTAACTTCTTAAATATTACCACATCCCATGTTTGGTTTTATCAGGTGCATTAGTTAATTAATAGGTATGTATGCGGACGTTGGAAGAGCAATTCACGTGTAATGCGAAAACTAAACTTGTCTAAGAAACTTTACCATGTAATAATATTCCGCAAACAACACAACCGCTATCTTTAATAAACGGTGCAACTTATTTGTAAGCTAAGAGTATTCGAAAACCAGTTTGTACAAAAAATATTATTTGTTAAGTGTTATACAACAAAAACGAGTGCCTGGTCCTTGTTCGTGTCTATTTTTGAATTTGTATACGGTCCCGTTATTATCCCGAAAGCACTCCTCAAGTGTATACATAACACGGAATTGTAATTAAGTAAATCCAGCGATTCAAGGTGCAATAGTCAGAAAATCAGGGACAGCATCCGTTGGCAGTTGTATGCAAACAGTCATCAGTCTCATCAGTCAAAGTAATTACTAGCTAACAATGTTTAATTAATTTCCTTAGGCGCTCGCCGTTGCTTTACATTGTCATAATCCGCCAACAAATCTTGGTCGAGTCGTCTTAAACCTTACATAGAAATGTTGAATATCCGTCTCCATAGACGGATTTCCGTTCTGAAACTTTCAGTTTAAAATAACATTTTCCGGATACATTAGTACTAAACGCGGCATACTTTGCTTTTAATAACAAAAAAATTATTAGATATCTATGTAAAATGTGACATTTTAAAACTACCATATTTTCATTCAGTCATGTTCATGTTATAGACATTGTACGTACGAGTAAAATATTTATTATCGGAATAATATGCACTAGAACAGAATTATCTCGGCCATATATATTTTTGTATCATTATGCAGGGTAGTTGATTCTTCATTACACACTAATTAATTCCGTCCAAATCCTAATAATAAAAAAATTTTAACTTACCTATTCTTAAATAACTTTATCCGCTCTTTCCAACCGTCTATGACAGAATGTTATCACTTTAAAAAGAAAAGAGCAGCGATTTGAAAATTACGTTTTTAAACGGACCCTGTATTTTTTTGGATATGTGGAAAGCTTATTAAATTTGTAATATGGTACCGTTTTCATTTTTTTCATTTAGACAGCAAATAATGCCATTACACCAAGAAAAAGAAATTTACCTAAATAGTCTTCGAAAATGTAACATTCAATAAAAAACGGGAACATTACTTTTCTGCCCCACAAAAGAATCTAATATTGTTTTTAATATTACATTTTTTGTGTGGGTCAAAATAAGTATGTGTGTGATTTTTATAACATCCCGGAAGCCATACATAAGGTTATTTCCAAATCTTTGCTGCAGAAGTTTGTTACAAATTGTGTAAACAACTGACAATTATTTTGTTTATTATATTATTATGCAATAAATATAATATTTCCGCTTTTGATTAAAAAATGCATTTCCAAAGCCTGTTTAGGTAAATTTCTTTTTTCTTTAGTATAATGACATTATTTGTTGACTAAATGAAAAAAATTAAAACTATGCCATATTAAGAATTTAATACGGTTTCCAAATATCCAAAAACATACAGGGTGTTTCATTTAAAAAAATACTCTTTAAATCATTGCTGCTTTGTTTTTAAGTGACAATATTCTGTTGTAGACTGTTGGAAAGAGCGCATAAAGTTATTTATAAATGGTTTTTTAATTTTTTAATTACTTGGATTCTGACGAAGTTCGTGAGTGTGTAATGAAAAATCATCCATCCTGTATCTACTACAAGTTATATAGCATAATAACAATGAACATACTTAACAGCAATCAGTTCTTCAAGAAGGCTAATTCAAGTACAGGAGCAAGAGATGGTAAGGTATCTTGAAAGGTGGCACGTAATATCTTATGTAAGCCCTAGTATAATAGTTCGCGAAACAATTAGGAGAAATATCCACAAATTAAAGGCCGATCGACGGCCAGACAAAAACGTAAAGTTAAAAAAAGTTATTACCCTTAAATTTTAGAAGCACCCTTAAACTATTTCGCTACATAGTCACCATTCGAATTTCATTAGATTTCATATCGTGGTACACATTTTTGTATACCTTCATCATAGAAAAACCAATTTTGTACAGTCGTTTTGAGGTCGTCGTAGTCGAATGTACGGTCACGGGCTTTCAAACAATAGAGGAAGAGATGATAGTAACTCACGGCGCTAAGTCACTACTGTACGGGGGATAATTAAACATTTCTCATTTAAATTGCTTAATAAGTAGCACAGTACGAGCAGCCGCGTGCGGCCGAAAGTTATCCTGAAAAACGACGACTCCAGAGGTCAGCAATCCTCGCTTTTTGTTCTGAATCGTCCTTCTCAACTTTTTTTAAGGTATCACCATACACGTCTGCATTCATTGTCTTACCACGTTCTACAAAAAGTACCAATAACCCGCGTTTCATGTCCCAACAACAGTAACCATAAGCTTCCGGTTCTCGAACGTTTGCTTGAACTTTCCGGCTTTGCGAGAACTCGCAAGCTTCTACTGCATTGATTGTTGCTTGTTATCAACAAATGTATACGAAATCCAAGTCTAGTCGCCAGTCACAATGTGATTAGGTACTCGTCGCCATTTGTTAGTGCAGAGACCTGGTTTTTGTGAACATTCATCAAAATCCTCGGGACCCATCTCGCACAAAAATTCTGGTGATGTAGCCTTTTCGTGACAATTTCACACAGTATCGTACGTGAAGCCTGAAGAAAATTTTCGACCATTTTCGCAATCATGGAACGCCGATCTTCACTAATTTCCTTGTTCAGCTTTTCCATAAGATCGTCATCCACAACAGGTCTCCCACTTCGTTCCTATACAGTGTCTGACCGTTTCTTCATTCATGATGCCTGGACCATAAACCTAGCATATTTAACAGTAAATTTCGGCAGCATTTTCGGGTTTTGCATAGAGAACAAACCCCAGCACGCACTTCACACTTGACGGGATTTTCAATCGTGATGTTCATTTTAGCGCTTTATGATGCTGCAGAAAACAACGACAGAACCACGGTAAAGTAAAGTGTGGCTAGTTCATCAAACACTAAAACACTTCCACCAATTGACTACGCCCCTCGTTCGACGGGAATGTTTAAAAGGTTCTTAGTTTCTGAATAAGCCTCGTATAAAAACACACGGACAGCAAAATAATGTTTTATATCGTTTAGATATATGAAGAAGTGATTGGAATAAAAATAAATATATGCTATTTACAATTTATTTTTCTCGACATTCTACTTGATGCCACGAAAAGAAAACCCAGTAACCCGCTATTTATGCTAAGCTTCAAAAACGACGAAGACATTAAAGAAATATACGAGATAAAAGGGATACTAGGCAGGAAGGTCGAAATAAAACCTCTAAGAAAATCAAAACTAGTCTCCCAATGCAAGAAATGCAAAACTTATGGACACACTCAAAGATTCTGCAAAAGGTAATCAAGATGCATGAAATGTGCCGGAAAACACCACACAAAAGAATGCAAAATGAAAAAACAGCAGACCAAATGTGCCAACTATGGCGAAGCCCATCCAGCCAGCTACAGAGGATGCGAAGTGGCCAAAAGGATGCAAAAGATAAAAAACGAAGCAACTAAAACCAACCAAAGTAACACAAAAGAAAGGAAGAGAGAAAATAGACTATCGTACAGATGGGACCCAAAAGCACTCCCAGCACTACCACAGACTAAAGAAAAGGAGGAAAGTTTACAGAAAACAAAAGTTTCGACAAACCAGCTACTATAAAGCCTAATGTCAAAACTTGAACAAAGGGAAAAAAGTTCGAGCAGCAAGAAAAAATGCTAAAAACAATCTCCGAGAGATTAACAAAACTTGAACGAAATAGTAATAAAGCTACTGCTTCAAAGAAAAAATAATGAAAACGAAAGATATATGAGTAGTTGCCTGGAATGCCAACAGTATTCAGTATTATCATACACTGTGTCCGTAAAGTATGGAACAAATTCATTTTTAGCTAAACAGGCCATTTTAAGAAATAATCCTGAAACACGTCGATTTTTGATTTTAATTTACCGTATTTTAAAATAATATTCTAATATACAGGGTGAATTACTTTCGAGTAATGACGTCACCGTCATTTTTTTTTTAATGGAACACCCCCATTTTGTCTCAATTTTCGGATTACTCTAGCTGAGCTGATTCCAAAAATGTATCACATGTTGATTCCAATTGGTACAGGGTGGACAAAAATACAATAGTTTTGTGTGTGCTCATAAAGTAACGCGTAACATTCTTTATTAGTTAAATTAACAATATTATCAAAAATACTTATTGTCTAGCGGACAGAATATGATGAAATACATGACTTTATAAATGTTCGAACTGCAGCCCTTGCTGTATTTGACAGTAACCCAAACGGTGTACAAATTCTTGTTGAACCTTGTTTATTGTGTCTTGAGAAATATTGTTTATTGCTGTCCGAATTCTCTCTTTTAATTCTTGAATATTTGCTGGTTTCGTTTGATACACAACATTCTTCAGATGGCCCCACATAAAATAATCCAAAGGATTGAAATCTGGTGACCTCGCTGGCCATTTAATAGGTCCACGTCTACCAATCCACCTGTTCGGAAAAATTTCATCTAGGTACCTTCTAACATCTACAGCATAATGTGGAGGTGCACCATCCTGTTGAAACCATAAACTTTCATCAAAACCTCCAGGATTACGTCTGCTGGGAAACAAATTACGTAAAGTAGGTACGAGATACCCCCTTAAAAACTCAAGGTACGTTGCCCCGTTTAAATTACCTTCGATAAAGTAGGGTCCGATGATTCGATTTCTTACAATTCCAGCCCATACATTTACCTTTTGCGGGTATTGTGTATGATGCTCACGCATCCAGTGGGGGTTTTCTTTTGCCCAGTATCTACAATTCTGACGGTTAACCTCGCCATTTAACAAGAAAGTGGCCTCATCAGAAAAAATAATGTTTTGTATCAAGAGAGGGTCTCGGTGACATTTATCCATCATTTTTTCGCAAAATTGTATTCTTCTATCGGGATCATTTTCGTTTAATTCCTGCACAAGTTTGATTTTATAAGGATGCCATTTTTCAAGCTTTAATAGTTTTTGTACCGTTGTTTTGCTAACACCGATATCGCGACTAACTTTACGCACAGAAGTGTGCGCATCTTCTTCAAAACTAAGTAAAACATCTAATGCTGTATCAGCATTTGCAGAGGGACGACCTGATTTGTGTGCATTTTCAACCGTACCAGTTTCTCGAAATTTCTTTTCAATCTTACTGACTGTTGAACGCGTTATAGGTCTTTCTGGATATTTATCATTAAACAAATTGCACACTTCCATCTGAGTTCGCGATCTGTCTCCATACCCAATCATCATAAGTATTTCAATTTTTTGTTTTACACTTAACTCCATTTCTACTTCAAATTAAATCTAAGCAATAATTAAAACATTCACGAATACCAAAAATATTGTAGTACTAAACTGTCACTGAACATCAATAAATTACTAAACAAATAATGACATTTCACAAAAAACTAGACGACTATGTTTCTTTTTAAATTGATAAGAAAAAAAAACTATTGTATTTTTGTCCACCCTGTACCAATTGGAATCAACATGTGATACATTTTTGGAATCAGCTCAGCTAGAGTAATCCGAAAATTGAGACAAAATGGGGGTGTTCCATTAAAAAAAAATGACGGTGACGTCATTACTCGAAAGTAATTCACCCTGTATATTAGAATATTATTTTAAAATACGGTAAATTAAAATCAAAAATCGACGTGTTTCAGGATTATTTCTTAAAATGGTCTGTTTAGCTAAAAATGAATTTGTTCCATACTTTACGGACACAGTGTATATATATATATATATGTGCAAGACCACGTTCCGCCTCATTGGCAATTTCATATGTAATATTGGGTTTCACCTCATAAAAATTAGTATGCGGACAAACCTTTCTATCAGCTGTTCAGACTGAGGATGCGAATGGTGAAGAATTGATGTTTAATGGTTCAGTTTTATTTATTATCGATATATTAGCATACAAGTAACTGAAGTGTCTAATAAACATAAATATCATATTTTTT
>JABXWE010011179.1:0-11390 GCA_014611495.1 Limonius californicus | reverse complement strand
AGGAGAAGCACGTGGCAGAGAAGAGACCGATGCCTAACAGTGGGATGAAAAAGGTTGTTGATGATGAATACATCTGAAAGTATAGAAAATGTCAAATTTATTGTATTATTTGCAAGTATGGGTTTTGATGGAGCATCGACCGTGCTTCGGAGGGTGCGTAAAATCGTCGGTCCCGGTTGTCACACGGACATCTTTGACAATCGTAAACCATTTAGTGGAACTTCTCTTCGCTGTTCGACGGGTTAGGCTAACCTCCATTGTAGGTAATTAACAGACCATTGACCTACATTCAGAAGAAGACGAAGAAGAAGATCAATACATTATCAGTAATACTAAGTGTGTTATTTTATGAGCCCTTGGAAAAGTATGAACATGATTAAGAGCACACTTATGGTATTTCAAGAAAGATTTTGCTTTAATTTTAAAATGAAGTACGTTTTTTAAATAATAGATACACTATACCAGAAGTTCTCAAACAAAAAAAAACTGTGATGATTAATAATAATTATTATTATTATATTAATTATACAACGAAATTTGAGTATTTACAACATGATTAGTACATTTGGAGCATTTGCAGAGAGTACAACCACACATTTTATTTCTTGCATGTATTTCAAAATCATCTTGTATATTTTAGGCTATTACAATTGTTACAATTAGCAACAATAAGTGCCAAATTAAATTAGCACTGGCCTATGAAAAAGCAATAGCGATTAGTGGGTAACCCTGGAACGTCCAAGACAATTAAATTACCACCAACTCTTTGAAGATTATTAAAAAAGCGAATGATATCTCGATTTATAGGCTGTATCCGGACCTCCCATACGTTTATGTTCCAGTGAAAAGTGAATGACATTTTATATATTGATCTATTTTCAAACACTTCCCTTGTAGGTTGAGCAAATAAACGCATCCGCGGATGCGTCAGAACACTCAGGCCGTGAAGATACAACCGTACAAGTTTTATCGCATTATTAATTTACATTTGTAGTGACTTTACTTGTTCCAATATGTTAATAAGGCCTTACCTAACAAGATTTGGCGTGTTTTTCAGATTCCTTACAATTTCTCTAGACAACGGCGGTTGGAAATGTTCCATTCGTAACTGCGCTGCGTAAACAAACGTTTTCGTTCGTGCAAATTGATTTGACCTAATTATAACATTAATATTATTGGTACAGCGACGGACTTATCATATTTGAACACATTAAACGTTTGATGTTTTATCTGCATCTCAGCTGTTAGAAATGGCTAAAGTGTAACTATTCAGTAATTAAGTCACGTTAATCTATTAAATAGAAAATCAATGGTATTAATTTTAAATCCACTATAAATCCAGTGGCGTGCATACAGCACCGGTTTTATATGAAACAGATATGCATTTTTATTTTACGTGAGTATTTCTATGAATAATATTAAGTTGGGCTAGGGGCCTCGGCGGTCTAGTGCGGGAACGCCTTACCACTCGAGGCCACAGTGAAATGCAGTCAATCCACTGGGCGATCGAATCTCAGCTGGGGCGACCGCATTTCGCTTAGTTAAGTTTAGGATGCATGTTGCATGAATGGATAGTGTGTAAGGGACGCCCGCACCCCCCTGAAGTAATGCGAAAGCGGTTCGGGGGGGTGGGGGCGGTAGTAAGAATGAATGAGGAAAAAAAATTATTAAGTAGGTCTAGATTGCGAGAGTCAGTTCTTAACTTAAAAATGATAAACATTATAGAAAAAATTAAAACATTGCAGCTGCAGTTTTTATAATCGTTCTAAAATGGCCATGGGTTAGCATAAAACACCTCAGGTTCATTAAAAAGAATGAATAGCGGAGATAACGATGGCGATGAAAGATGTGAGCTAAGAGAGTGACTGACAGGGGTTTCACATCCGCAGATAAATTACTTTCAAAGTTATAAATGGACCTTACAGAGGAAGAAAAAAATAATAGGCGTTGACGTTACCACACGAACTTATTGTGGGACTTGGAATTATGTTTTTTTAAACGCATAATGCTTGCTATTGGCAAAACATCGTCTTTTTCTACTCATCTAGGCAAACCCAAAATCAAACTTTCACAATTACTTTAACCGAAATAAAATTATAAAGTTCATAACAAAAACGAATTAAGTTTTGAAAAAAAATCCTTTCGAATCTCGTTGATTCTCCATTTAATTCCACTTTAAATAAGGTACTGTGTTTTAATTTATGCAACGTACCTTGGGAAATTTTCCTGAATTATGTTGAATTCGGTTCTTGTGACTGTGAACTACTTGAAATAAAATTTTCTGCCGTTGCCATTGCAGTGAGCTACGAATCTAGTTTTAATATAAACGGCAGACAGGAGATATTTCGTAATTTTATAGAATTTAGTGCTTTTGATGGTAGATCTATCGACGTAACTTTCTGTGGCTGTTATAACGTTTAAACGTTAAACAAAAAAATGACCTTGACAACTTTATTAGTGCTTTCAAGGTCATCTCCACTATAAGGTATTAAAGTTTCTGCTGATATATGCATGTATCATTTAAATTTTAATAAGCTTAAACAGACAATTATCCACCGAAATCTATGTCTTGGATATTACAAGGTCAATTTGTGTATGAAATTCATAACATAGTGACGTTAACTTATTGCCGGAAGAAGAAAAATAAGACCGAGGTGAACAAAGTCGTCAGCGGTCGCTGTCTACCCCGGTGACTCACTCAACCTGGGTGTGATGTGATTTTAATGTCGTCACAACCTCCTTGAGTGAGCGACCGGGTGGACACCATCAGCAACGTCGCTTCAAGTGCGTTTGAAGTTTGAACGCCGTCGAAGGAACAAGAGAAACGACGAATCTCGAAAATATCTGCGCAATCACAGTGCCGTGGGCGGCTGATAACGGCAGCTTTTGTTGACTAGCAATTTCTCGTTTCGAGTCGCGTCGTCTATCAACGATGTAGAAATGACAGCCCTTTGTAGCCGGTTTTAAAGACAAATGCGCGCCCTTCGCAACTCTGTTTTGTGTTCTGTATTCTGCCCTGACTACTCGAGCAACATCTTGAATAAACAGGGATTTACTGACTTTCGGGAGTTTTTAAACTCACTTAGTGAAAGTAAATTTGAAAGAGAGAATATCCAGTCCGAAGCCGACCAAATCGAATAAGTTGCATCGTCGTCGCCACTCTGCTTATCGTCGGGCTGCTTTAATTGTTCCTCGTTGGGTTTTTATTGAGACAGACTTAAGTTGCTCGAGATGCACACATGTTCCTGTTTGACATCCAACTCTATTAAATAAAGAAGACCCGCTCGGCTCTGCTCTATATCGGCTCGACTTTAATGGATTACCCGCCAGACGCAATACAGGCCTGTTTCTTGAGCAGATGGTGAGATAGGGAGGTGCTGGTAAACGACTTTTAATTATTACGTCTTCTCGGAGGAATTTAAATTTGAAGTGCCTTCGAATCCTCCTATTTCCATTCCGTTTTAAGTATATAGGTGGTTTGTCGAGGACGCGCCGATAAACAGGTGTATACACATTTTGTTTAATGAAAATATTTGACCGAAATACCAACTAATGATTAATTTTGTTTAGTCGTCCTGTATCTTTTAGAGCAGATTACACGATAATTTCTTTATTTTTATCTTGAAAGTACAGAAAATCTAGGGCAGAACTTATTTGCACGCGTAAATTTTGTATTTTCGATTGTATGACAAATACAGGGCGCGAAAGACAAGGCATGCAGAAGTATCACCCCTTCTGAAGCGAAAAATGTATCTTTGAAAGTAACTTTCAACAGCAAAAAAGTTGTTATTCGAATTGGTAAAAGAAACTTTCTCAAAACAATATAAATAAAAACTAAATTAAATATTAAACCACCAACACGCCACTGTCCTAAGAAGACTGCCCTTGGAGACATTGGCTATGTAGTTTGTTTACCACCCTCATCATTCCTATTTAGAACTGCTTATGCTGTCCGGCCTCTTGTTTAAAACTTATTATTAGATTTCAACCTTCCGCGGTTTGTGTCTTATGAAACCATCCCTTCGGGCTTAGACCGCGTCATCGTGAAATTGATTAATGTTGACGTTTCGCTAACCGTTGCAGATAACATTATCAAAGCGTCCCCCGAATTTGTACCTTAGCGCTGAGGAGAAACACGTGGCAGAGAAGAGGCTGATGCCCAGCAGTGGATCAAAAAGGCTGTCAATAATAATGCTACCTGCAACTCTTAGCGGAACGTCAGCATTAATCAATTTCACGATGACGCGATCTAAGCCCGAAGAGATGAGTTTTTTAAAAGAAATGTTACAAGAACAGGAACAAATAGTACCAATAATATGCGACTGTTTATTGAATCACTCTGCATTATTCCTATCCGTACCGCTTATACAATTAGGTTCGTAATTTTTAGCCAATTATACGAAATATATTAAGGCGCTTTTGCAAGCAATATATCAATATATGACTAAAGTACAACCATTGTTTTAAGGCCGAATCTTTAAGTCTTTGACTTAGGGATTATCTGTAACTGTTAGGGGACACTGAGGTAGAACCAGCTAACGTATTCAGGTCAATTTTAAAATATTTACAAAATTTTACACATTTTTATGTCATATTAAAATTCCCTTTATATTACATAGGAGTAAAACAGGGAGCATTAATTTTGAATTTAATAACGAATTGGAAATTGCAACTGCCACACCGCACACTGATCTAAACTAATTAAATAAAAAATATTTACTTGTTTATAACTTAAGATGCATTATCCATTACAATAACACTATTTTTTGGAATATTTGGAAAGCCAATTTTCGAACATATGTATTTGCTTTCGTATCTTGGTGGTAATCCGCGAAAGAACTCTTAAAACTGTTTGCTGTTAATTTTAAACATCCTTTTATAAAGCCATTTTCGGAGCCGGCATGTATAATAATTATTCGTTTTCCTTTTGACGATGGAATATCCAAAACTGTTTTTGGCGTACCATCAGTCCTACCTTTATTTACAGGATCGTGCGTATCGAACCACGTTTCATCTAACCAAACAATTGGCCGATTTTCTGATCCATAAGATTCTGTTTGTAAGGTACTCTTCCCTTAACCGCACAATACGATCACTGTCCATAAAGTATTGTCGTTTGTTTACGGTTTTGTACCCAGATCCCATATTTCTCATTAAATTCCTCAGGGTTTCCAAGCTTTTGTAAGGAAAAGGTATTTTTCATTAATTTTTTGCAACACGTTTTCTAAAGATGGAACGGAATTGTTCTTATAAAAATTATGAATAACATCTCGTATACTTCCTCTTGTTGCCGCATCAATTTTCTTAAGTTGCCGAGTTACTGCTTCTTTACGGTTTTTCACACATCCTCTTTTTATTATGCGACGCACAGTTCTATAGGGAACTTCTGTCCATTCCGAAACACGTTTAATAACGCCGTAACTATTGCCATCTAAAAAAATTTTACTAATTTCGCGTGTTTTAAATGTTTGTAGACGTTTAAAACAATTCGTTGCGCTTCAACGGGAAGGTGACGACGCAGTTTTCCTTCATTTTCTTCTATCTGCTTAGTATCGTTACTGTAATGACTGTAATCTAAACTTACAACATCAATTTCTTCGTCGCTACCACTATCAACATCGCAGTCAAAAGGTCTCCAAAGATCCATAATAATGCGAATTACAAAAAAAAAATAATATCTGTGTACAACTACTACACGCTACAAATTCACAACTAAGACTGCATCAACCCTTTAATGTGGGAAAGTACACAATACCAAGTATTAAGCTTAATTACCTAACTCATCCGAAAAACAAATAGAAAGGTAAATTCTTTACTTCATTGTTAATTTTCAAAAGTTTCTGTACGAGCAAAATATTAAAATACCATTAAGTTTCCATTTTAAAATACGCACACCGAGTACAGACCTGTACACTCTTATTTGTTGAGCATTGAGCTAGAACGTTAACAAACGCACGTATTTGACTCACCCGAGCGCGCTGTGATTTGTCTACGCTAGATAATGCTAATACGTCATTACTTAAGGAGTAATTGACGTTTAAAACCTTTTCTTTGCACTCGTAATTACCGGTTTCAGTTTGTGTGCTTTTTGAGCAGTGCTCGTCCGTTTTTGGAGCGTTTATATAGTGCCTTGTTCTTATTTTCCTAAAATGGATCAAGTTGTTCCAGAAACATGTAATCGTAGGGGGCGTCCTACTACTTTAAATGACAAACAATTAATAGTAAAATTGTATAATTCGACGTTAGAAGAAAATCCGGATATTTTACTGACTGACATTGTACCATTTATTGCTAAAACAGTGGGTGTTAGTGTTGCAACAGTAAAAAGAATTTTAAAGGAGTTTCGGGATACTAAAACTTTGTCTTCTCCAAAATCTCCCGGCGTTAGAAAAAAACTATTAGATGAAATTGATGATGCTGTTCCCATCGCAATTCGTAAGAAGGTACGTGCTATTTTTAAACAAATTGTGTTTTTTCTGTACAATATGCGAAACTTATTCCTAAACTTGCATTTCTGAGCTTGGTAAATTTCTGTGTAGGTTCACGAATTTTTTTTCGGAACGAATACCAAATGTCTCCTAGTCCATGAAACACCTTTACTTAAAAAAGCGGTTCTTTTCAGAACCACCAATTCTTCTAAATAAGAAATCTGACGGCGCGAACGTTAATTTAGAAACGCAAGGATTATTATATAAATACACATCCGGTAAATCAACGCAAGCGTATGTTTACGTTCTAGCTCAATGCTCAACAAATAGAGTTTAGACTAGTAACAACCGCTCGTTCTTTTGTTACGGCATTACAAGCTTCACGCTGAGAGGAAATGACAAGATAACAGCGGCTCAAAGATTCGGCCTTAAAATAATGATTGTACGATACCATTATACAGGGTCATATAAGCGTAATTCTTAGGAATTATTACGAGCGAATTTAAATTTTACGTCTTTTCAGCACTTAAAAATACATTATATTCTTTATTTGAAGTACACCGTGATGCGGGCAAGCTACCAGAGGGTGGAAATAAAACTTGCAATCTACCAATGAAAATAAAATTACACATTAATATGATTTAGAAATTAGACCTACATCAGTTTAAGTCTGGGCTAATACGAAATCGTTTTCGATATATTTAATTCTTGACTGGAGATACCGTTTTTGACGGTAAAATGGCAATTTTTTTAATATTACTGTAAACCCAGAAGGTATTAGTTTATTAAGCCATATAAAATTTAATTTACACACTTAATCGTGTCATTTTTATGTTTTTGTTGATTGCAAATCGAAAAGGCGATATTGCCTATCTTCAAATTACATTTCATATCGTCGTTAGGAAAAAATTTTGATAAAAGACGAAGTAACGTAACATACAAGTACTATAAGATCGTCAAACAAACATTCTGTCTAGACGGTCAACCCGCCAGTTTAATATGAACAATGTTATTGATTGAGATAAATTTTTGATGATCTAAAAATAGTCCATTTTAGATGGCTAGCGTTTCGTTACATGCATTGATAGACGTGGGTAATTATGTTCCTTATTACACTGGCGCCGATCGAAATATCTCTCCCCTCGGTATTAGTTTCAGTTATACTAATATTTGGGTTTTGTATTTGCAGGGGTGGTACAATGCTACTATTATTAGAACGAGCTGGATGCTATATACGAGTCCTTTTTGCTTGAGTTATGTTTTACACAAAAACGAATCGATGACATATCGAACTGTTCGTCATTATACAAAGTATTAACGATTCTAGCAACAACAAATTGCTTCTTGAAATATAAAAATTATTTTCGAAGGTTGCGCTAAAAAGTATGTATTGTTTAGAGCACGTGACACATTCGTATGGTTTTCTTAGTAAACTTTGCAATAAGTATAAGGTTTTTGTTAATTTCGTCATGAAATAATAATTTAATAAACATTTTTTATTTATTTTTAACATCAGTTTCTTTTGAATTAAATTTTAACGCAATTCTTACTTTCTTCATCTTCTTCGAGTGCCTTATCTCTTACGAGACGTAGCGATCTTCTCTTCTATGCCTGTGCTGTGCGTTTATAGTGCCACAGATATAAAGGACCCACAGATTAATGTGAGCTCCGAACGGGAAGTGTAAACACTTCTACTCCAGAGAAAATTTACTAGACAGAATACCTCGTTGGTTTGCCATTGTCTTGCAAGGGAGAATGGCCGTTAAAAACACGATGTTCTGGTACTGAGAATTGAACCCAGGACCTTCAGCGTGGAAGTCTAACCCGCTAACCATTAGCCCACGGCTCTTACTTAAACAATACCAATTGGTGGCAGCGTTGGGATAATTTGGATATAAAAAGAATATTTCAGTGTCTTGCTTTTTGATTTTTAGAGATAGGATGATAACGTGTGATAAAATATTTATAACATTGAAGTAATTATGCATAATAAGATGTTTCATCTGAATCCATAGCTTTAAAGCGAAAGCAAATATTCGAGAACTTCAATTTAATATGTTTTGTTTAACTGTATAAATTTAACAGTACCTTTAGGGATGTTTTTTAAGAACGGAATTTGGATCATGTTTCTCAGACACCGGGATGTGTTTTAAAACACCAATACCTCCATCAACTTCCATCGTCTTGATATTGTAACCAGTTTGCGTGACCTATCTTGCATATATACTGTACACATTTAAGGGAATTTTAGTTACAACTTTGCATTTAATTATTAATTATAACCAGAACAAAACAGAATATTCTAAATGAGATGTCAGTATCGTGCAGTCGAAATCATCAACATACATTCGGTACATGAAACAACATCGAACATTGAGCTGTTATGGCTGATATACAATTAGTCGTTAATAATAATAATATAAATCATAAACAATGACGTTGTCGTTCGGTGTACGTAGTTGTATATAGAACTTTGAGATATTATGATCAATATCCATCGTCCCATCATGTTACAGGCGTTTTTATATTTTTTATTTATAATCTCATTTTAGTAATCAATAAAAATTACAATCGAGACTGATTCTAAAAATATTTTGTTAAGTATATATTTAAAACGATTTTAGTGAACCTGTAAATGGCAATTGCACAGAAGTTTCCAATTCCCTATTATAAACATTGTGTAATGAGACGAACGGCAGTAGCTAGCTATTATGATACAATAGCACATTCTATTCTTGAATTTCTAGAAAGTTAAAGAATAATTACTTTCAAATTCAAAATACATATTTTGATTGCCTCTCACAGAGAAGCTGACTCGATTGATGTAGAGAAGAATCCCGTAACAAAAGGGGCAGTTTCTCGCCTCAATTTTACCACATTATCTGATGACTGATTAATTATACCTACCATGTTTTGCAGCTTATTTACTGAAGAAATTTTAAAAGAAGAAGTTTTACACGATCTTATACGTTAACGGATGAATTTTCGGCTTACCCGGAATACGCAGTATAGTGAAAAGCAACCTTAAACTGGATTTTTGAATCTCCTAGTTTAAATAGTCGCTGTTTTAGTGTATTCGATATTGATACAAAATAATTTCCTGGTTAAAAGCAATCAATCGATATTATATTAAGATTTATGGCCCAAACGGGGGGGGAGGGTTAATTTAAATATCAAATTAAATAATGACTGGAATACAACTAATCATTGCTGAAAAAGTGCATTTTCTTGGTGAGAACGTTCGTTCATTCAGAGAAGCAGTGGGGGCGGGAATTTAACCGAAGAAGAATTAGGTTCAAAACAGTTGTTTATATTAATAATTGTTTTAATGATATTGGAAGGGCTTCTAAATTAAAACCACAATATTTGGATAATGGTAAAATGGATCCAACTTTCGACGAAATTGTATTGCAGGAGTATAATAATCCAAAATGCAATGGCTAGGTGTATTCCAGGCATTATTTAACCTGCTATTTAAATTTAGGGCGCTTAATTTAGAGTTCATAAAGTTAATTTACAGTTTATAAACTTTTTGTTCTTCATGGCACTTTTTGTTACGGAAATAATGGAATTTTAATTCATTTATCATGGAAATATTATAAAAATAAATTATAAATAAAAACTTTTTAATGGTAATTTATGATTTTGAACAACTTTTGTTAATAACTTTTTTCAATAGACCTAGGCCTATTATGATTTTCCCATTTACACATTTATTTTTGATCGTAGAAGGCTTTTTTTTTTTTGTTTTTATTATATTTATTGCCAGTTCAACAAAGTACATTGTTATTCATAGCATTTGTATCAAGTTTACATGTCTTACAGAACATATCATGAGATACAGAAATTAACGCATCAGGTAGTCCTCAAGGATGAATTATATATTCTTGGGTGTTATCGGATTAAATATCTTCATATTCACTGTTGTCGTATAAGTCTTGTGGAAGTTTACGTTGCAATCTTCTGTGTATATTTTTGTGCCCTAACCTGTAATGAGCAGCACCTTCACAGTTGTTAATATTTTGTAGGAATTTTTTGGTGGTCTTCTTCAGGTATTCTTCAATAGTTGGGATTTTCAGCTCGTGATGTAGTGCATTTCGTATATACCAAGGGGCATCCACTGATATTCTTAGAATTTTATTCTGGAGTGTTTGTATTTTGTTGATGTTGGATTTAGAGGCGTTGCTCCAAATAGCACAGGCATATGTTGCTAACGGTCGAATTAACGATTTGTAGAGGAGTAATGAGCAGTCAGTTTTAAGTGACGATTTTCGGTTAATTATTGGATATAGTTTCGTTAATCTAGCGTAGCACAAGTTGAGCTTTTTATTAATGTGAGATTTCCACGATAAACGCGTGTCTACGCACACACCTAAGTATTTGACTGTTTCACTATTGGGATTCCATTGAATGCGCGTTCCATTTATTACAATGCTATCAGGATCCTTAATCCTCTTAAGTGTGAATATTTTTGTTTCGCATTTCGTTGGGTTAAGTGCTATATTCCATTTGGTTAGCCAGTTGCTTACTTCGTTGACAGCTGATTGCAGTTGAGATATTGATTCATTTAGGTTCCAGTTTTGTGCTATGATCACAGTGTCGTCAGCATACATGGCAAGGTTTTCATGTGTAAGCGGAATATCTCTAACAAATATGTTAAATAACATTGGTCCCAAAACGCTCCCCTGTGGTACTCCGGCTTTGATAGGTTTGTTATCAGAGACAGTTGAGTTGATTCGCACAGTAAAGGTCCTGTCGTCCAAAAAAGAGTGGATTATCGCTTTGAGATAGTTTGGTATTGGCAGTTGGAGCAATTTGTATTTAAGACCTTCTACCCAAACTTTGTCGAAGGCTTTCGCGATGTCCAAAAAGGCAGCTGTAGTATACTGTTTATTTTCATATCCCGTCTCGATTATTTCTACTATCCGTTGAAGCTGGTGCAGGTGGAATGTCCGCTTTTAA